>JAZHYW010043090.1:0-25131 GCA_037355805.1 Ixodes ricinus
TCTTGGTTTAACATAATGATTTAAAAAGCGCAAAGGACAGACACGGACATGAAGTAGACAGGACAGCGCTACTTCATGTCCGTGTCTGTCCTATGCGTCTTTTAAATCATTATGTTAAACCAACTGGCCACCTTAATATTTTAGTACTGTTCTTGGTCTTCTCTTTCGAAGAGCCATCCTGAAGCAGTCCCACTGGATAAATTTTGTCTCTCTCGTCACTGGCCTTTCAGCATCCATTGGGGTCTCCCCGCACAGGTTCGAATCCTGTAGACTGCGCAAACATATTATTTTCATCATTTTTTTTCATCATTTTTTTTTCCTACACGAGCACGTGAGCGCGTGTGCTCACGAGCACGAGCACGAGCACTGGACGCCGGACGGACATGGGTAGCCCCAGGGCCGGTTTGCTCATCTTGCGGCCCCGGATGCGGCAGCGGCCAAGAGGGATTTTTCTGTCACGTGACCAGCTCCTTAGGGACAAGAAAGTACCTAGCATCCCTGCCTAATGGCGGAGAATTCCGTCTCGCTTCAAGCACAAAAAGCTCAACTTCGCTCGCAGAAACTGACTGCGGGGACTTTCAACTGGAGTCCAATTGACCGCCCCTTTATACTGTAGGAGCGGCAGGTAAAGTTCGGGCCAGGAAGGGTAAATATGAGCCAAAATGAAGAAAAAAGAACGCGAGATAAAAACGGTGGCAGTATATTTATATAAAACTTGGATAGTAATTCAATTACTGTAATTGAATTACTGTAATGTAATTACTTTTCCTGGTAATTTGTAATTGTAATTAATCACTTTTAGCTAAAAATAATTGTAATTGTAATTTAATTACTTTCTAGCGTCAGTAATTGTAAACTTTCAGGCACAATTACAATTACTTTGCAAGATTTCGCGGCGCCGGCGATTTTCCTCCCCTGACCACGGGGACGGCAGTACAGCCAAAGCGACAGGGGAGAAAGTGTATCCCAACCTGCTCAAAAAGAAAGGAAAAAAGGAATCGGAAAGAGAGGCTGGGATAGAACGGAATTAACGGTTTTGTAAACTGTAAGACGATTGAATGAAAAATTAAAGATTTTAGAAATAATTTGACAAATGAGGGCTACATTCACGTCGGTTTTCGTTCGAATCGCTGTTGAAATCTGTCTCTTTGTTTCGTTTGCTTCCTGTTGCTCGTGTTCCTAGGGGTCTCTCTTATTTCTCATTCCCATCAGGGGGCATCGGGGTTCGAAGTCGAGCTGGTTGGGCTCCGATCACATCATCCGGTCGAGGCGGGGAGGTTCGAGGTTCTCCTTACGCGTCTTCGTCGCTAGCGTATTCGCTTACTTATTTCAGTCAAGGTTGGGGATCTTTAATGTCCATGAAATTTTTCTCTTTTCTTTATGAGTTCTTCACGTCCTTCTACTCTAGCTTGTCGCTTGGTACCACTTACAGTAAGTTGTGCTACTGTATAGCATCGAGGCGAAGAAGCAGCAGGTCTCGTTAACACGACTCACCCACCTTACTTCAAACCGTTGTTGCTACACTGGTATTCCCTCTCCCAATCCTCGTCTACCTTTCTGCACAAATTTTCATTATTTACTGTTTGCTCCAGCCCCTAACCCTTTCAACCGTTTCTCAATCTGATTGGACGAGATTCCAAATCTTTCGGTCTGTCAAAAGCTTGTTTTAAAATAAAATAAAAATATATTAAAATTTATTTTTATTAATTGCGAATATAAGAATGCAGGAGTTCATTACGCCAAACTGTGAAGTTTTATATTTTATTTAACAATTTTAATAAAAGAAAAGTACAATGCGTGACACAGCGTCCATATACTCATTTAAAGTTATATGGCCCAAGATGTGGAGCTTTCAGAAACAAGTAATTACTTTTTAAAAGTAATTTATAATTGTAATGAATTACTTTCGCGTAGTAGAAATTGTAATTGTAGTGAAACTACTGTTGAGGATAAATAATTGTAATTGTAATTATATTACATTTGAAGGTAATTTACCCATGTGTGATTTATATACCTCCACCAGCGCCGGCGGCTCGCGCCTTTTGCTGTGGTCAAGAGGTTAGAGCGTCGCTACTTGTAGTCGCGGCGTTAAAGTTCCGGGTTCAAATCGCGCCAGAAACTCTCTCTTTTTTTTTTTTGTATTGGACTGCACTCCCACTAAGAATGTAGACAAGGCCATATGAGCTCTATAAAATCATTGGGCGGGTAGTTTTGACTCACCAGTTCGTTGTTCATGACCTCGGAAGAGCGCACACATGTATCTGCATCTGTATTTGACGGTGACAGCGCAGGGAAAACCACTCTCACACCATACACTCAGGAAGACAAGCACACGCGCCGTACACTCCGCGGAAAGTTGACAATATCTTCCCATGCCCGTCTCTTCGTTCGCCAGGTAACTGTGCTGCTGAATTTCTCTAGAATTTGTTGTTTCCGTTTTCCAACTGCTCTAATTCATTCCATTTGTCGATCCAAATTCATTTTAGGTGTTTGTGTTAGAGAGATGGTTTGCGATGTCGACGCCTGATCCATTTTGGAATTCGGTTGTGATCGTCTGCTATTCTAACTAAAGTTCAACAAGTAATGTGTTAATAATACAAAATGATTATCACAGCAAAACGTAAAGAGTAAAAATATACCTTTTATCACATTCCATGCATGTAAAAGTATCATCTCTTTTATTTCGGTTTTACTACTTTCTCAGACGTTTGACTTGCTGCCTTGCCTGTAGGATTTCGCTCAATCAATGCATCCAGAGCTGCTAGTCTTTTTTTCTTTTTGCTTATTTTGTGGAAGTTTCTTTGTTTTGTTTTTAATTGTCACAACTGCAGTTTTTATTAGTACTAAATAGGCGTTTCCTGTTATTGAAAGGAGTCGTAGCAAGAGCGTTGTATATTTAAAAACACATAAAATTGTAGTTGCTGTGGAAAGGATGCTTCTTTCGGCTCCGTTGGTGTGAAAGTCATACCGATGCTCTTACCTTGGTTTCCTTTTAATTAACATTATTAAACGATTGTATTAGCGCGTAAAATTGCCTTGATCTTTTTTTTTCCCGGTGTTTTAATTGAACAGGCGGGGCTAACAGTAAAAACAGTGTAAGGTGCAGTAGTGCAAGTGGATAATTCGTAAAAAGGATCACAATTAAAAAGTGAGACACGCGCAAAATACACACACAAAAAAAGTTCCCAGCGCGATTTGAACCCGGAACTTTCACGCCGCGACGACAAGTACCGACGCTCTAACCTCGCGCGAGCCGCGGCGCTAGCGGTGGTATATAAATATACTGCCACCGCTTTTATCTCGCGTGGTTTTTTCTTCATTTTGGCTCATATTTACCCTCCCTGGCCGGAACTTTACCTGCCGCTCCTACAGTATAAAGGGACGGTCAATTGAACTCCAGTTGAAAGTCCCTGCAGTCAGTTTCTGCGAGCGAAATTGGGCTTTTGTGCTTGAAGCGATACTGATTTCTCCGCCATTAGGCAGGGACGCTAGGTACTTCCTTGTCCCCAAGGAGCTGGTCACGTGACAGAAAAATCCCTCTTGGCCGCGGCCGCAGGCGCGGCGCAAGATGGCAAACCGGCCCAGGTGTATCCACACGACGGACCTAATTGCTCATTGTTACACACACTACAGCGCACAATAGACCATATTGCAGTATTACCCAAGCATCAAGGAGAATGCAGGGATTGGTGCACGTCCACGCGCCGCACGTGCTGGCCTCAGCAGTAGACACTTTTCTAAAGCAAATACCTAAAACAAATGGCATCTTGCACGCGCGTTCGTCAACGCTTTATTTTGGTTATTTACTTCGAATCTTTTATAAGGAAAGTCTTGCGCGTGTTGCGCGTGGAACACCAATCCCTGCATTCTCCTTGATACTTGGGTAATATAGCAAATGGTCTATTGGAAACAACACTCACTCCTTACGCACGAAAAATAAAGCAAAATTCAAATAAACCGCGGTGACTGACAACTCGTTTTTATATATCCTTTGTCTTCTTCTACCTTTTGCACTACCGAAATTCCCGAATCACGCGCACCGATCTCCTAGACGCCTAAAATTGTTTTCTCTTTTTCTGTCAGGTTTAAAGATGGTGCACTGATGCAGTTTTTATAATTCCTGGCGATGTGTTCAGCTTCTATATTTTCTCTAGTTAATTGGTTGCTGCATCGGTACACCATCTTTAAACCTGACAGAAAAAGAGAAAACAATTTTAGGCGTCTAGGAGATCGGTGCGCGTGATTCGGGAATTTCGGTAGTGCAAGAGGTAGATGACAAAGTATATATAAAAACGAGTTGTCAGTCACCGCGGTTTGTTTGAATTTTGCTTTATTTTTCGTGTGTAAGAGTGAGTGTTGTTTCCAGTTGTGCGCTGTAGTGTATGTAACAATGAGCAACCAACTCGCCCAAGCTGCTACGTCCAAATTGCTGTTTTGGTCCGCGGGCCGCGCATCACGTGATCTTACGTCACCAATCTTCGAGGTCCGCCGGCGGTCCGCGGCCCGCGCTTCTGAGAAATGCCAAGCGACTTTTCTCGCCCGGACCCTGGCGGCGGACCGCGGCGTTTTTAGTAAAAATGAAGTGCTAAGTCTGGCAACAAGCTGACTTTTGTTGTTTGGATTGGAATCCAAATCCAAAGTCGTTTTCTTTTGGCGCCAACTGTTGAAGACGAAGAAGACAAACATTTTGTTGTGCGACGATGGCGGCATGGTGCGACGATGCAACTTTTTACTTCATCGCGCTCGTGGTGCGATTCCCCGCTCTGTGGGACAGTAGTCGTGACGACTACTCAAATAACCATCTAAAGATGTCCCTGTGGCAGAACATCGCCCATGCGATGACCGAAGCTTGGCCCGCGTACGCTCCCTACAGCGTGGGTATGCATACACTACGTCCGAATGTTCTGCCCTACTGTTGAAGCGTTGATATACCTTCGAAATGCGCAACAGGAAAAGAAGTAGAACAGAGGTCTCACAGGTGCCGCGATAAGGCAGAATAACGGCAGTTTTCATCGTAAGCGGTACTCCAAACATAACATTGCGAAGAGCGTTGTACTATCCATTACCTTAAAAAGTAAAAGTAATATTAATAATATTATTCTTTATTTTACGTGCCCCAAAACAACCACAATCACTCTGGTGCACACAAGTAAATATAAACTAGAACACTACCAAGGTTTACGCTGTATCGAAAGGGAGAATCCCACATGAACAAATGACGAAGAACCTTCACAGCTCCTGCAGAAAACAGGAAGGTCACACATTTATTTATTATTACAGACTCATTAAAGACGATATTTGGCAGCAAACGGAGGACATATCGGAAGGAGAAGCAGAAGACGACAAAAACAAAGAGTGGCCAAGGCTCGGAGGACATGTACACGGGGAAGTGGCGCTTCTTCCGGGTTAGGCGGTTCCTGGACGCTGTGCCGCAGCCTGCCCATCGCACCTTCAGCGACATGTTCGACGAACACACAGAAACCGTAATTACACTATCATATCAGCCTGCTATCTAGTAAAAATGAGTAGAAAACAGAGATAAAAATTAATGCACTTACTGCAGGGGTGCAGCCGAGCTCGACAAAAATACACAATCCCCGGAGAAGGTATTGTTTATCATTTGTATTGCATGCTCTTCGCGCTCGTGCACATGCAAACTTTGGCGTCAATAACTATAGGCATTTACTCCTTAAGAAGTCAAGAAATAGTCATCCCAAAGGCAATATGACAGCTTCATTTGAATTAATTAGCTGAGGGATGCATAGTTGCCACAAAAACAAAACAACATTAAAATACTTTTCTTCCTTCTGATCTTTCTTCTCTCCTTATCTTTGCAACTTTTTCTCCCCGAAATAAAATCCTGCGTACGCCACTGCAACACACAATATCTCCAACACAGCTGTGCTTCGCGTCCCACGGCGGCCATGAAAAATGACAATATGTGCCCTTGTTTGCACCGCGATTCTGACGCTTAGTCACTACCTAAAAATATTTAACTCATGTCACCTTATAAAATAGGCAATGGGCCTCATTTGGATATATGATATATATTTCTGAAGCAAAAAGCGAGATCGGGGAGGATCTGCGAATATTGGTGTTTTTGGTCATACATGGTTTGGTAGTACAAATGGGGAGAGTTTACCGTTAGAGAAATTTGCTCCAAAATTTCATGGTTTGTAGATAAAGAGTGTTTTCTTTGCACAGCGTGGCCCTTTTTTCATTTTCTTCTTAGTTTCGGAAATTGACCTCTTGGAAAATTGGCTTTACCGAAGCATATTCACGAGCTATTTTCTGGACAACTGTGGCATATTTGTTTCTGAAACTTCTTATAGCTATTGATATATAAAACCTACAAACGTGTGTTAAATTTAATTAGGATTGACATATAACTTTTGCTGTAAGACTCGCGTAAAAACCAATGAAAATGGTAAAATCAGACTAACATCGTTTGGTAGTACGAATGCACCGGTATGGGTTGTCAACACAATTGATCAACCTCTTATGCAGAGACAACTAAATATGTGCTATTTTGCATAGCGAAGCCCTTTTTCGCAATTTCGCATTTGGTTTCTCTAAAAAATTCATAAAGTTCAGGCAAAATTGCATCCTTCTTAGACACAAAAAATCACATTTGTCTATATTTATACTATTCGATGGGTAATCATGTTGTCATAAAGAAGGGTTAATATCTGATATACAATATAGCAGCTTTTGTTTTCAGTTAACATCTCTCATTTTTGTTTGAGGATGGACACAAACATGATTGCCGGTTCTTTAGATGTGCTTTTATGGACATGAAACAGATTTATTGGCATCTAATAATATTTATTGTATGGAATAGATAAACATTGCGATGTATTAGACTTTCACAATGATCTTGCTTTGGTTTCTTGATAGGTGTAGAGCTTAGTTAGTTTTAAAAACAATTAAAAACTGTTTGGGTGTTTTATTGCGCTACCTGCCGGATGGCAGAAGAACTGCTGATTTCTAAAGTTCAAGAAATTTTCGAGGGCGGCGTTGGCGTTTGTATCATCATCAGTGTCCGTGTATTTTTGCCTTCACATTTGGAAAATATATTGGAAGATTTACTATCGACAAATAAATGGTTTAAGTACTGGGTCAGGTTAATAAATCTAAGATAAATAATTACACAAGCGTAGTGTGATATATTGTGTTGATTATTCGATATGATTGAAATCAATAAACAATAAAGACGAAAAGGAAAAGAATACACCTGAGTTCACTTCATGCCTAGAGCCACTAAGTGAGCTGCGCTTGGAGTATCGGCACTCCGTTCCCGAACATTGTTGTGGGAGCCGCCATTTCGGGTCTAGTGCAGAGCAAACGCAACTGCCGATCGTCGTGATTCAAAAGTGCGACTTCCTCAGCATTTTATCCGGTGTTAGGAAGCTGATGCAATATTGCTTTGCTCTGTCGCGGACTGTTTAAACATTTATGGAGGACAGAAAAGAGTTTCCTGTGATTTTAGATAAAGCTTCAGATCACTGGCAACCATGATTTTACGCCACGATATGGCCAAGTGTCGTTACTCTGAAGCGTAGCTTATTTAATGACACTATTCATGCCCTTGTTCAAGGAGCTTGTAATACCTGAAGGGGCCATGACGTAAGCCCCGTGGGTTCCACAAGCCACTACCTTTTGACACCTGCCTCTTCCTCATTGTTCCCGCTAGTGGCACTAGTGCCCACGAACCTCCTTTCCCGTGACTGAAACTGAAACTAAATATGAATAATACACCTTTATTATAGCTTATTTAGTTATAACCAACTACACATAATGAGAGAAGGAAGCGGTCGGGTAGGAGAAACGCGGGTTTTATGTGCGACCGTTCTAACCGTCTCAGAAGAGAGAACACGCGAGCTTGCGCTGATTTCAAAAAGACGATCCAAAGAAAAGAGGCGGCACGCTGTGTTTTTTGTGAGTGTGCGTCTAATTTATATACAGGTATATTTGAAGATCGACGATGGACGTCGATCGTCTCGAGGTAATGTAACGTAGTAACATTATATAAAAAATAAACATAATGAAGGACTGCACGACTTAATTTTTTCAATTCTTGGATTGTAATATGGCGGTAGCCTATTGTACTTACTGTTGACGAAGAGCAATATGAGGTGACGAGGTAATGATTAATTGATGAGGCTCTATAAGGATGACGACATTAGTGGGTGTCGAACCACAACGTACAGTGCCAGACTTGTTTCAAGTATCGTGTACCCAAAGACTTTTCTTCACCCGCAACAGAATATGGTAGAATCATCGAGGATGATGCTTTACAACTGTACGTGGAACAGAAAAACTGCACTGTGCAAAAGTTCGACTTATTCATTAATATAAAGGACGGATTTCTAGCAGCATCCCCTGATGGACGGCTTGTAACAAATGGCCGTGTTGAGGTGAAGCGTCCCCGTTCCAAAAGATTCTTGAAGTCTACTGAAACCGCAAAAGAGTATCAGGCGAAAAATAAAAAAGAGCCTGGTGTGAAAGTTCCAAATCACCACCATAGATTCTACTACCAAATACAAGGGCAGTTACACAATACACAAAGAGATTTTTGTGATTTCGTTATATTTACACTCAAGGGCATTGATATCCAACGTCTTCAGAGGGATGACACCATCTGGCCAAACAACATAGAGCCTTTTCTGCTCAAGTTTTACATGAAAGGCCGGACTTCCGCTGAAATTCCTCACGTAGACGAGTTGTCCGATCGAATAAACTGCCATTACTCCCGATCTGGGAATCTCTCGATCTTCGTTCGTAGGCCATAGTGTCATGAGATCGAGGGGTGTGGCTCTTCGTCTGCCGAACATTGCTTCGGTTGGTGTTTTTCCCGTGGAAGATGAGACCGTAATGTGGTGCCGGAACAAGAACTTGGCGATTCTTCACTGAACTGCTTCTTCCGTAAGCTTCAAGAGAGCTTTCTTCGTTTCGCACACCATCTGTTCTGCTTGCCCATTAGTTGCAGGATGGTATGGTTAACTAATGTAATGCCTGATGCCATTTTTTGTTTTGTTTTTAGAACCTTGTTTATTTATTTCTTTAAACGAGATTCGGCGCGTTATCAGAGAAAAGTATTTTCGGTAGGGCAAAACTAGCGAAACGAGTGAGTAGAACGTCAATGACGCCTTTGTACGTCGTGGCATGCATCGTGTAAACTTCCAACCACTTAGAGTACGCATCGACCATGACTCCGCGGATGCGGATACGTTTCGCCATGCACCCGCCGACTGAAGAGTGGATCGTTTTCAGTTACTGTTCATAATGGCGCTAGACTCGAGGAAAACTTCGAGGCTTTCCGCAAAGTTAGCCCAGGTGCCAACACTTTTGTCGAAAGCGGTAAGTGCTCGAAACGTCAACAACGTCGGTAGCGACGTGCTGTGCTTGACACTTGACGCTTACCATTCGCTGAGACGAAACTTGCTTGTACGTCTGCCACGAGTCGTCCGATATCAGGTCATCACCGCAACTCCATCTCCCGACAAAACAGGTTTTTATTGTCCGCATGTCTATAGTTAGCAATCATGTGAACTTATAAATTCCCGAACGCTCATCACTTGCCGTCACTAAACGCCGCTCAATCATAGTGTCTTCATGGCTAATAAATGTCTTCCTATTTATACTGATGCTTTTCATCATATTCCTCCTAAGCTGTACTTACAACATAATGTGTGTCGGTACTTCCGAAAATATTGCAACGGCGCTTGTTTTCTGGGAACTATAATGTAACAACCATTACAATATCTTCCGGATACCGTGAAACACAATATTTCGTTACGTCACTTTTCAGTCGTCATTGTAATGGCGAGGTAAATACCGTAAATTGCGAAGCAGTTTACTAGACGTCCGCTTCCACTGGTGTCTTGGAAGATTGAGTCTACTGAGCGTGCATTCCTGCAGAAGAATTTTTCATTGACAGAATATTGACACGTCAATCAACAATTGATTCCTTCTTGGTAAGATTTATTGCGGAAGCCCGTCGCAACCGCCGAACCGCATGTCCCTATATCAGCCTGATAGTAGTAGTAAGCGTTTTATTGAAAAGGAAAACCTGAACGGTTGGCCACTCCTAAAAATGGGGGCGAGTCAGTTCAGGGTTGGGGAATGGGTTAGAGGAGGGACAGATTAAAAGATAAGAAAGAGAGTGAGAGAGAGAGAGAGGTAAGGACAAAGGGAAGGGGTGGATGACTGTCACTTGTTGTCACTGTGCACTTAAGGTCGGGTACTTGGGTTTATAGGCGGTCGAATAATTCTGTTTCTTCTAAGAATGTGAGAAGACGACTGAATGATTTAGAAGCGGTCCCGGCCGGACCCGGGGGAAAAGAATTTCCTCTGTAGTGGCATGTGCGACGCCGGCGTACTGCAGGCCGTCGAAGAGGGATTTTCTTTCTTTCGCTAACGTCGGACAGTCCCAGAGGAGATGGTCAAAGTCCTCAGGAACATCGCAGGTTGGGCAATGGGGGTCAACGGCAGAGTTTATGCGGTGGAGGGCTTTTGCCGTGAAGGCACATCCAGTGCGTAGCCTGTGCAGCAAGGAGGCGCTGGCTCGTTGAAGCTTCGGTGGGACACGTGCAGGAGGTTTTCCGGCAGAAAACCTTGGGTCCGGGTGAAGAAGGATTATTTCTTGATGTATAAGTAGCTTGGCTTCGTGTATTTTAGATACTGTTATTACTGGAACATCAAGGTGATGAGCCGCTGCAGCGAGGCGGTCAGCAGCCTCGTTGCCCGAGATGCCAATGTGCGAAGGCAACCACTGAAAGGTTAATTGCCAGCCCTTTGTTTCTAAGCTTCTCGCAACGTGCGCGACGAATCGAGCGTATTGCGGTGCGTCTTCAAGACGATCTAGCTGTTGCAGCGCCATCCTAGAGTCTGTGAGGATTAACGCTTTGCCACATTGAGGGAGGTTGCTAAGAGAGTCAAGGGCAAGCCAAAGTGCCACAAGTTCGGCAGTTGTCGACGTAGTATAAAAGCTTAGCTTCCTGGACTCGGTCATGTTCAGCTCTGGGATACACATGGCAGCAGTAGACGACTTACGGCTGTGAAGCACAGAGCCGTCGGTGTATACCCGCAGCCAACCAGCGAAGGACGTTTCTACGTGGTCTTCAACAAGGCTCCGGACTACTGGTTGGGCTGTGCTCCGTTTACTTTTGAGAGCGGGAACAGACTTATTGATGTTTAGTGGTGGAGCGTATGGTGGTGGTGTCGTGTAGATAATGTCTGGGTCACCAACGAGTGCTCTGAACTGTGCTGCCAGATGTCCGAGGTGCGAGAGTGGACGCTGATGAAAACGCTTTAGAAGTGGACCTGTTGATTGACAAGATGACTGTCTCGCAATGTGGCGAAGTGTCAGCTCCCTGCCGTGATTTTCAACGAGATTGACCCTGGCTTCCACTAACGTTGGGGTATTTGGGGAGTATCTTGGTAGGCCCAAGCATAAACGAATTGCGACTCGTTGAAGAGTCTCTATAGCCGAAGATTGGGTGGTGCTGGTGCGGACCAGCGGCAAGGCGTATTGTAGCCGTGAGAGGATGAGCCCTCTATAGAGCTGCATCATCATGGCCTGCGGTGTTCCCCACCGACTGCCCATAATCATTCTGATGGCGTTGAGATGCCGGCGACACCTTATGATGGTTGTCTTCACCGCGGGGCGCCAGGAGACGCGGTCGTCTAACAGGAACCCCAGATAGGTGTACGTTCGGACTCGTGTCACATCAGACCCGTCGATGGTATAGACCCTGTTGATAGATGATCTGGCCGTCGGATGATATTGAAGGACTGCGGTTTTGGAGGCGGAAAGCGTAAGTCCTAGTCTTGATATTTCGTTTGCTACTGCTGTTAAGCCTTGCTGGAGCGTTCGCTGCATAATGCTGTATGCGTTAGTAGGAGCTGTAGCCCAGAGGGCAACATCGTCAGCGTAAATTGCCATGTTGATAATCTGCGATTGGCTGTTTATGCGTCGTAAAACGTCTGGGAGAGCTGCCATTACTACATTGAATAGAAATGGGCTTATGACGCTGCCCTGGGGAACGCCTTGAGCAACGTTGCGTAGTGAACTGAGTGTTCCGTTTAGGCGAACGCGCATTGTGCGCCCACTTAGAAATGCGCGTATAAATGCCAGCGCCCGGCCTGATACTCCAAACTTGAGAAGTTGAGCAATGATGGTTGTATGAGGAACAGCGTCGAACGCTTTCTTGATGTCAAGAAAGATGGCCGAGGTGGCTTGGCGCATCGCCTTAGCTTGCTCCATATCTGACACGAGGTCGCCAATTGCATCTGTTGTGGATCGATGTCTTCGGAAACCACAAAGCTGGTGAGGTAGGGCATCAGAGGTCTCAAGTTGCCAGTCGAGGCGTCTCAGAACCATTCGCTCCAGAATCTTCCCGAGGCAGCAAGTGAGAGAGATTGGTCTGTATGAGCTCGTTTCACATGTGGGTTTTCCTGACTTGTGTATTGGAACGACCTCAGATGTCAGCCAGGCGGGAGGGAGTACCGACGTTCTCCAGATGTTGTTTAGGTACGCAAGGAGTCCTGGGAGGGCCGTAGTGTCAAGATTCCGCAGTGCTTGAAAAGTTATTCCATCAGGACCTGGCGCGCTCCGTTTGCGAGAAGTGCAGCGAAGAGCATTTTTAGCTCCCGCAGCGTGAAATCCGAGTCGCTGGAGGACGAAGGTGGTGGCCGGAGCTGGGGGAAGGTCGTGCTGCCTGTGACAAATCCAGGAGGAGTTATAGGAGCAGAAGTGAATTCATCGGCGAGCAGCTCTGCCGCTTGAGCCACGGTGATGTTCTTGGCGATGACAATGCCAAGAGCAGGTGAACGGGGAATTGCATGCCCAGCTAGGACACGAGCCATGCGCCACGCTCGTCGTCCACCACCAGGAGTATGAAGCATCTCACACCGCTGTCGCCACTGTCTTCGTTGCAAGCGATTGGTGTGTCTACGGAATGCAGCGTCGACCCTCCGGTAGTGTTGAATGTCCTCCATTCGCGATGTTTTGAGTGCGCGTCGCTGTAGCTTTCGGCGCAAAGCACGGAGCTTGATGTATGTCAGGTCTGGGTTTGGTCGATATATTGGAATGGTTACAGCTCGGGTAGATTTGGAGATAGCCTGAGCTATTGCTGTCATGTAATCGACATTGCCAAGAGACATTATTTGCTCAAAGTACATTCGGTAATTGTCCCAATTCGTCACCGTGCAAGTCTTGTGTGTGACAGGTGCGCTCGATAGGGAAGTGATCTTTATAGGAATATGATCACTGCCCCAGCTATCGGGTTCAGCTGACCATATTGCGCGTATTGAGTTGGTAGCAAAACTCAGGTCAAGTACACTACGCTCTACTCCTGGGCGTACAAACGTAGCGGTTCCGTCGTTCAAGCAGCGAAGACCAATGGCTGTGGTCAACTCTTCCAGTAATCTGCCACGTGCTGACGTTTGCTTGTCTCCCCATGTCTCATTATGGGCGTTAAAATCACCCAGCAGCAGCGTGGCTGGTGCGCACCTAGAGAGTATCGTACGTAATATCGTAGGGTCCCAGGAAACGTTAGGTCGTACGTAGGCTGTGACGATGGTTAGGTTTGAGTTACCTTTGCTGATTGTCACAGCCACGTATTCAGCTCTGTGGTCGCAGAGATCGGAGAGATCCACTTGTACTTGAGGTAAGTTCCGGTGAATGTACAAGGACGCCTTGGGTGCATCTGCTGATGTTGAAGTTGTTCGGGGAGTGCTGTTGTATATGACGTAGGGTGATAGTCGGATCGCTCCCAGCTTAACGTTAGTTTCTTGAAGCGCTAACACTTCGACCTGGTGTCTTTGTAGGTGCTGCCTTAAGTCGTTTATTCGTTTCCGGAGTCCATTAACATTCCACTGGATAATTGATGGGATGAAGTTGCTTTTGGAGGAGCAAGGATGTCTATTTTTTGTTACCTGTATTTTTCGTTGTTTAGGCTGATTTCTCACTGATGCAGTCTAATGACACCAGGAGGTGATGAGTGGTACAACAATGTCAATTATTGTGATTAATGATTGTGCAAACTGAGAATGTAGGGAAGCCAGGAAGGTGCGCAGCATTGTGGTGAGTGTGCACAGCGCATTCCCGAGGCTTTGTGGCTTAGGTGCTGCGTCAGGTCTTGAATTCTTGGGGGTAGGTTGTACGCTGGACTTTCTAGTAGGGTTTTGCTTATCTTTCAGAGGACGGGTCGTAGTAGCTTCCTCAGTGCTTGGAGATACTGAAGGCTCTACAGTAGTGACTGGTGTCTTTGGAGTCGTTGTGGCTGGCTGCTTCTTCAAAGATGGGAATTCATTATCATTGTTTAATGGAATTGTGATCCCTTTGTCTTCATTTGTGCGTTGAGGACGCCTACGAGGTGTCCAGTACTTTCCTGCGCCGCGGGTTTCTTGGTTGCTGATAATGGCTGATTTTGCTGAAGTGTAGTCCATATTGTTTGAGCTTTTGTAATTTGTAATTTGTTTTTCCACCTTGTAGATTGGACACCTTGGTGACGTGGCGTCATGGCGCTTGCTGCAGTTCGTGCACTTAGGTTGTTCTGCTTCGCACGTGCTGATGTCGTGTTCGCCTCCACATCGGCTACAGCGCTGCGCTTTAGAGCAGGTACTT
Source organism: Ixodes ricinus (assembly GCA_037355805.1). Lineage (NCBI taxonomy): Eukaryota > Metazoa > Arthropoda > Arachnida > Ixodida > Ixodidae > Ixodes > Ixodes ricinus. The sequence continues at coordinate 14,633 of JAZHYW010043090.1, forward strand.
GCAATATGCCCGAAGCGGTTACACTTCGGACATTGCCGTGGTTTTTCTAGGTATGGGAAGACTTCATATCGAGTGTGGCCTATGTAGACGTGCTCGCATGTTGCTCCCGAGGCGAAGGTGATCTTTACTGCCTCCGAAGTTCCAAGTCTTCTTACTTGAATTACAGGCGCTTTTTCTCGTAAAGCTGCGCAAAGTTCAGCGTCTGCGATTTCAGTGGATACACCGCGAATGACTCCGACGTAAGCAGATGGTGGAGGCGGTTCATACGCCATAACTTGAACCGCACCCAGGCTCTTGAGTCGGAGTAGGGCTTTTGTTGATTCCACATTACGTGTGTCAAGGGCCAGCAGATTGAGACGATAGTTCGGTCTAATCTGTATGATGCCGTCAGGAGCCACGTCCTCCAGTTTCTTTTTCAGAACCAAGGGGTTGAGGTTGGTTACGAGTTTTGTGGGGTCAGTAGGCTTGACAATGACGGTGAGATTTGGAAGTGGTTGACTTATGATGGTTGATTGGCTCGAGTTAGAGCCATGGCGTCTCTTCTTTGTCATTTGAGTCGTCCATTTGCCTCCATCGTCAGACTCATCCGTCATAGAAGCATCATCGTCAATGATGGCCGGCTCACCACATTCGACGTCGGCGGATGCTGGCTTCGGTGCTTCATGGTTGCTCATATCCGTTGAACCCCGAAGGGTGGAGACGGATCTTTGGAGTACCAAAGGAAGATGCTCCGAGGAGTTCCGGCCGGTACGTAGGCTGTTGGTTGTCAAAAATACTACGATTTTTCTGGAGCGATGAGAACGATCGTCCTTCCGAAAGCGTCGTCGTCGTCGTTTTTTCGACATTTACCAAACCCATCAGCCTGACATTCTCGCATAGATGAGTTTGCTGGGCCACGCTATTGAGCCAGCTGAGCACAGCTGGCTAGCGGCGCGAGCAAGGCCACGAGGGGAACGTGATGGTGCTCGAGCTATCCCACTGTGAACCAATATTTCGGCCATCCCACGGGTGCGTGTCGCCATCTATTGGTTGAACTAACGCCTTGTTCAAGATGGCTGCCGTGGGACCGCAGCCTTAAGACCTTGCGTGTTGCAGCGTCCTTCGTCGTTCCCCCAGTTTCGAGTTTCTTTCTTCAAATATTATGTCTCGTTACTGCGAAAAGAGAAATAGAAAATGAGACATTAATGAAACTTGAGTGATCGCTGCTTGATATGTAACGTTACTACTGTGCCGTCACATTACAGACTGAAGAATGCATTGAGCCGTCCACGCCGACCACAGTCGGAGACGAAAGCTCGGAGTACAATGAGCAAGACTCAACGAGTAACCAGCCGCCCTCTCCTGGGCCCAGCAGAGTTCAGCGGCAGAGCTCTAAGCGGTCAAGGCAGCCCAAATCCTCTGTGTCGTCAAATGACATATGGGCTCAGAGGCAAGCTGTTCTTGAAAAAATAGCATGTGCTGTTCAACTGCCGCCTGAAGCAAATGATGCCGCAGCACATTTTGGTATGACTGTGGCAGCTCTCACTAGGTCATTGAGCAGAGAAAAGCTCGTTATGTGCCAAAAAGAAATACTTGATGTGATCGCAAAATATGTTTCGGAGTAAATAAAGAAAGACGTGCTCAGTGTGTTACTTAATTTACAATTTGTGTTTATGTGGTGGTTCTTATCAATGTATACAGCCTCTTGCTGCCCCAGCACAGCACCTGTCCTCACGCACAGCAGCAACACACACACTGAGACGGTCACGTGACACTGTGAAGCCGAATTAGGATGTCACTTCCTTGACTTCTTTTGTTTGTCTCTGCCGATGTCCATGTCAACATAGGCCGCCTCTCGCTGCCATGGCACAGCACCTCTGCCATTGAAGTATGTGCACATTTGGTCACGCACAGCAGCACCAAACTGATTTGGGCGCCCACGTGGTGGAGGGAAGCCAAAGAAGGTTCCAGTAGATGGTCCTCTTCCTTGACTGGTTGTCTCGGTAGTGGCTTCCAAATCGTTGCACAAGAAGTTGTGCAGTAGACAAGTTGCCTTCACAATCGCAGCAGCTCTTTCAGGTGTGGCACTGATAACAGTATGCAGGCAGCGGAAACGGTTAGCCAAAATTCCGAAAGCGTTCTCAACCACACGTCGGGCTCGGGACAACCTGCAAAAAATCAAACATTTGGTGAGACGCCAGACCTTGATGAAATTGAAAAGCTTCATAGGAGAGAAAGGTTAATTCTGCCACTAGACGTGTCAACAAGTCCTAAATGCTACCTAAACTATGTGACATAGAGCGATGGTGGTAACTTAAAATATTCTTATGCCGGCAGTAGCAGCCACCCAAATCATATAGGACGATAACTCCACGAATTGATATTTATGTGGCCTTTTTCTAAGCTATTAAAGATTGAACTTTTGCACTGCATGATGTCGTGAACCTCTCTAGAAATTATTTTGGATACTCCTCATTGTTTTATGCAATCAAACTTGTAAATTAATTTTGGATACTATTTACTCATTCGTACCAATTGTACCAATACTAGTTATGTGCGACACTGCTATACCCAATGTAAATCAATGCTTGCTGGTAAGTGCTTTCGTACACCAAATATGTGGGCAACTGCCTTGGTTAAAGAACACCATGCATTCAATAATACGAACAGAAATTTACCTGTAATTGAATACCTTCTGGTCATCCGAAAGTGGGGTGCCTCCAAAGGGCTTCATTATGTTCCTGCCGATGGGGAATGCGTCGTCGGCCACAAAGACTGGCGGCAGGAGCAAGTCCGGAGCAGTAGCCACTTTCACCGCCTTTGGCAGATTTACTGTGTTGTTTGAAATGGCTCGTTGCAAAGGTGTTGTCTGCCAAACACCTGCATCTCCTTTGGAGCCTGGCGCACCGACATCAATGTATATGAATCTGTAATTTGCGTCGACGACAGCAAACAAAACGATGCTATAGGTTTTTAAATAATTATAGTAAATAGAGCCTGATTTTGGTGGTTTTGTGATGCGCACGTGTTTGCCGTCCATAGCCCCGACACAATTTGGATATTGCCAATTTTCTCTGAATCCCTTTATGACAGCCTGCCAATCATCTTCAGTCTTCAGTGTTTGCAAACAGTCGCTCTTTAATTCTTCATAGACAGCTGTGCATGTCTCTGTGATGAGGTCGTTCACACTGGAGTGGCCCAGTCTGAACTGTCTGCTGAGGGAGTGGTGACTCTCTCCTGTAAAATGGAAGAAGAAAGATAGGGATAGAAATAATTTGTCTGTCAGTTCAGCATGATAGAAACTGGCACATTTTTTATGGAGCTATGAATATTACGTCTCCTCACAACTAAAGCCTGTTTCAATGCAACGATTCTTGTCAAATATCGGTGAATTATGTGCAGGGTTGTAAAGTACCTAGGTACGAGTAACTGCAAATCGGTATCTAAGTACTTATGTTGTACCTGAGGTACAAACCTAGGTACTTTTATTTCTCGGTATCTGTATATGTATATAAGGTACATTTTACAGTAGCTTGTAACTAAGTGAAGTCACTTTTTACAGGTACTTTTCTGTTCACTTCGTAGAAATGGTAGAAACTATAAATCTCGAAGTAATAACATACTACCATGTGCCGTGATTAACGTTGAGTTGGATACGGCCTGGGAGGCACTGACTTGATCGAACGACGTTTAAGCGAATGAAGCCCCGCCCATGATGTTTCATCGAACGACACTTTAGCGAATGGCGGTGTTCATTTGAGCGAACGGTGGATTAGCGATGCCGTTCTAGCGACACCAATTTATCGAATCGCTTCGGAACTCCATTTAGGGCATATAGCGACCTGGTTCCTTCATCTCAACGAAATCGAATTCATTGCGTGTTTGAAGTTCCTCTGACAGCCATACAAGCGAGGAGTCCGAGGAGATAACCTGAAAGTGTGCGCAGTTTCTGTTGCCTGTACCTTGTACTGGTGGTGGCTCTCTTCTGCCATAAATACAATATAAAATAATAAAAATGATTTTTATTTCTGGGTGCCCAAAAACATTCACATTGGTCTTCTCATTGGGGCACCAACACAATCAAACGAAATCAGCAAGCAAATACATAGGCTCTAAACACGCTTACTAAAAAGATAAAACATCTAACACAAACATAATGCTAAGGGCTAGGATAATATCATTCAAATCGTGACGGGACGTAGAAATTGATGCAGATATGTCAAGGTGGGGTGGAGCGAAGGTATTATATAATGACTGAATCCGTGAGAGAGTTGAGGTATTACATGGCGAGTGAACATCAAAACAAACACGGTGTCTGGTTATTCGGAAGGGAATATAAAAGTTCACTTTCGCAAGGAATTGCGCCGAATCAGCTACGCCCTTTGCAACCTTGTGCAGAAAAATTCAATCTCGAACAGTCCTGTTTTTAGACAGTAGTGAAAGTAAAAACATTTTCATTATATATTCATACCTATAATAAAAGCGCCGCTCAAAGTATTTATCATAAACAATCCGGACAACTCTTTTCTCAACATTTTCTATGCACATAGCCTGTGTCTTACATATCGAGTTCCATACGACAGAAGCAAACTCAAGTCGTGGCCTCATTAAAGAATTAGTGAATCAACGAAATCAAATATAATTGAAATAAATGATAATCAATCGTAAAGCAATGTAACATCGCCATATATAATACAGTTTTCACTCAATAAATCGTTGCAGTTATCAAAAATGAAAACGTTCCTAAAGAAAAAAAAACAACTTATTTTTCTTCCGATTAACAAAAAAAAAAACAAAAAAAAACCGAGGAAGTTTTAAGTTTTTTGTTGTCGTCGCGATGGTTAGGTGCATATGCACTCGGCTCATGCGTTTCTTCATGCGGCCGAAATCTTCTGGGCCTGTCGACGTCAGCACCGGCTCTGAGGGCAAAAACGTCAACAAGCGAGTTTCGGCGGTTTCGGCGTGACATGGTAAACAGTGGAAGCTGGGGCCTCGGCGAACCAACTGGAGTGTGGGGATAAGGCACGTGAGGACTCGACTCCGATGTGGACATCGCATTGACACCAACAAGGCACATTTATCGGACTTGTTCTTGTGTGCATCCTTGGGTGGCATTCAAAACACCGAAAATCAAAATGCCGAATTATCAGAATGCCGAAATTTAAACCGCCAAAATTTCAAAAATCGAAAAATACAAAAAGTCGAAAATTCAAAAAGCCGAAAAGTCAAAACATCGAAACATCGAAATGCCGAAACATCAAAATGCTGGAATCACCTAGTTATACCGGAAGATAAAGTTTCTTGGCAAGACCAATTTTCTTGGCAATGTGGTCAAAGTTAGGGAGAAGTTCCGGCGGCCGATGTGCACGCGCTTTCGCCCTCTTTTCTAATAGCCATGAAAGGTTGTCCCCGAGTATAACTTCCTTTCTCATGGTTCAAGCCTTCAAAAAAGGAAAAATTTATGCATATCTCGTCGCATAGCAGAGCGATTCCTTCGTTATCGCATTTCAGACAGATAAGTTGTGTGCAATTCCTCAAAGAAAGCTTAGAACGTCGGCATTGCCCTGGTTGCCCAGAGTAGCTGCCAAACGACTTGGAAAGTAATCTGGCGGAAAACGAACGAGTGGTAGTCACAAAGCCCGTCATATCTTTTTTCACGTGGTTTTCGGTGTTTTTTTTTCTGTTGACTAATAGGAGCTGCGCTGTTTTACTGATATGCCTAGTTTTACGACAGATAGAAAAATCGGCGTTTTGATAGGGACCCTGTAACCTCAGTATAAAAAGCTTTACTTCCAATATATTCTTAAAAATATTTGGGAAAATAAAGAAAGAAAGCAGCTTTGAAGTAACTGTACCTGTACCTAGGCAAATTTTTAAGCGAGTACCTAGGTACCTTTTCGTATGAGTAACTGTAACTGTATCTTAGGTATGTACATTATTGAAGTAACTTTTACAACCCTGGTTATGTGTCACTCAGCGACTTAAATCGCAGTTGTACAATCGCAGCAGCATTGCGATTGGGCTCCACCAAGTTGGAATACAGACGGAGCATCAGTGCGATCGCTTGAAACGTCGCGTGCATCGTTCCACAAACTTTGCATCAACAAAATTGCAAAGCGTTGACAATAAAGGTCTTACCGACTTTGTTAGCCTAGTCACTGCAGTCGCTGCATGTGGAACAGCCTTAACTACGCGTGTCAGTGCGTGACATTATGCATGCTTACAATGTTGGCGCACTACTTCGTTATAGCTGCGGCTAAGTTTGAAGCCAGCTGCCAATAGGTTGATTTCTTAAAGCATAAGCATTTAAGGCAAACATTTTTATGGCATGTGGCTTTCGAGGATTCGTACCAACATTACTTGAACATGACGAAAATCCCGAGGGTGCAGGTAATAACGACACAAACACTACAAACTATCAATTGGAAGTTTTAGTGTTTGTGTCGTTATTACCTGCAGTCTGGGGATTTTCGTGCTGTTCAATTTACACTGTTCGCGCCCTAAGGCCGGTTTACACAACTGCGTTTCAAGCGACAGGAACGACATGACAGCGGGACGACTGTAACACATGATTCATTGACAAATATGCTCGTTGCATTATCTGTCACGCTCTGTGATGCGAACACAATTGTCCCGGTGTCATGTCGTCTCTGTGGCTCGGAGCAGAGATGTGTTTACCCGGGCTTTACATTGACTTCATTCACATTACTTACCGGTCGCAAGGTATCGAAGCGTGACTTGCAGCCTTGTTGCAGGCGTAATGGCACGGCGCATCACTGTGTCTTGCCGCTCGATTCTTGGCTCAAGGCGCGCCAGGAGCTGTAGAAACTGCTCCTCGCTGACGCGTAGAAGCCGGCGGTACTCGTCGGGGTCCGAAACCAACAGCTCCGAAAAGAGTTGACTATGCAGACCAAGATCTTTCCTGCACATCCAGGGCTTCATCCAGCATGCCCTTTTCGGTTCACTTAAGTCCTTCTCGTCCTCAATAGTCAATGCCAGGGCCACCGCGGCCAAACGTCTCTTTCGTTCAACCTCCATCTTGGCTCCTTACAAATAGCCTCAAAGCCGGGGCCCTATGTTGCGCTTTTTTGGACTCCCAGGAGACTAGGGAGAAGGAAGTGACGTCAACAACGCTCTTTGGATGTTGAATTGGGGAGTCGCTGATGACGGTATCTGCAGAAGAAACAAAGAAAAAGTTTCCGCGATGCGTGGTGCTGCTAAGATACGTTCATTCACACCTACGTCACTTCCTTCTCCCTAGTCTCCTGGGAGCAGTGTTGCCAGGTCTACTGATTTATCAGTAGATCTACTGATTTCGTTCCGGGTCTACTGATTCACTGAAAAAACGAAAATCTACTGACTTTTTTTAGTAAACCTATAAAAATTTATTATTTTCCCCTTCAGTTTCCAGGGTCGCCCATCAAAGAAAACTCATTTTCTCTCAGAATTAAAAATGAAGCACTGGCTAGATGGCCCAGAAGCCCGTCCCATTCGAGTGACTTAGCCGTATATTCATCTATCTATTCACCCAGAGCAGGTTCGAAGGCCAGTCTATGATCTCGCCGCCGTAACGTCCTTCTCCCGAGTGAGCCAATCAGCCTGCGGCGCAGAGCGAGAGGCATGAGCGCATGCGCGTGAACTCTCAGCTGCTCCCAGCTGAACGTGAGAGGCTGCCATTTTCATTCATTCACCCGGCGGAATGCAAGAGATCGACATCTAAATTTCGTTTCTTTCCTTTTATTTGGCAGGCTCTGTCAAGAAAATTATATAATATTATTCCTCTGTGACTTAAAAAGCTAACGAATTAAGTTTCTCAACGTTTGAACGCAAACTTTGAGTCAGGCGAAAAAAGAAATATGCTGGTAGCAGACAACGCGTAGCCTCAACAGTGCTCCGCGCGGACAGCGTCGCGTCAAAAACCTTCCACAGTCCAGAAAAGAAATAGCATCTTCGATCATCCGCACCGGTGCGCACCGGGGCACCGAGGTGCGCCCCTTCATCTTCGATCAAGTGCACCGGTGCGCACCGGACGTCCTCGATCAACGAAGCGCACCCTCCCGGTGCGGCTTTTCGTTGCCCCAACGCGCACCAAGAAAATCGACGGTGCGCCGGGGTGCAGTCCCATCAGGCATTGCGGCCAGGAGCGGGAATCGAGAAGATGGCGGGAGTAGCAGACGCGCAGACTATCGAGATGGCGATCTTGCAAAACGAACACGCCTCGCAGCTGCACTAGATGAATTCCTCAGCTCTCCTGACGGCGAGACGACGAGCTTCTTACCATCGCCGCGATTACCGGCGATTGCTGCGGTGGCAAGGAGCGCCTGAAAGGTACGAACTTCGTGGAAAGCGTCGCGAGGTGTTTCGATGACAGCGAGGTACGGCTATTATCTGGTGTTTCTCTTTCTTGAACCAACAATGATGGCCAACATATACATGTGGAATTGTCACCCGCTTCGTGACCCCATCGACAATCACGTCCACGATGTTTATTTGTGTGGGACCGTCAAACCCGCAAGGAAAACAATAGGAGAAATTGACAGCAGACGGGCACCGTGCGTTGACCTGCGCAAGAAAAAACGAACAAAACGCGAAGTGACGTAAGGTGGAGCTCGCCGCGGTGCGCCGACGCGGCGCAGTCTGTCCTCGATGTCGCACCGACTTCGCGCTGCACGACCAAGGAGCGCTGTGCACTTTGCTGGTTTCAGGGCGATTCCGGTGCGAGTTGATCGAAGATGCTAAAAGAATGCATTTTGGAGAGGACTTCCATTGAACATGTACGCGCGCACTTGCCGGAACGTCTTGTTTTGGTTTCGTTTCAATAATTGCGATAGGTGGATGTCGCACTGTCGCCCCCATCTGTTGATCCCATAGAGTTATTATAATGTACGCTAGAGGTTCAACTGGCGCTAGTGTCTATGCGACTTCCGGGAGGCAAATTGAAGCAGACAGCAACCAGCCTACTTTTGCGGTGCTCCTGTGCATTCCTATGGGAAAACGCGCATGAATTTTGTCTCTTCGCCGGAAAAAAACACGAATAACTTTTGTTATTTCGGTTGTACCGGATAGTATGTACCTTTATTGATATTGTGAAAGTGTAATTGATTTAGTTACAGCATTTTCCTTTACCACTGAACGATATTGAACTTCGCTATATTTCAGGCCCAAACCTCTGTTCCATGGCAGGTATGTAAAAATGAGCGACGATTCTAAGCGAAATAGCAATCGAAAGGAATCTAGAGTGCGTTCAAGGTTCGCCAGCGTTCCGGTGGCGCTTATATATTGCTAATATGCCCGTTCTGTCACTATATGAAAATGACTCCGTCGTGCATCTTTCCGATCTGTTAAAAAAATAAAGTATGTGGGCTACGAAAGGTGTGTCTTTTAATTATTTTCTATGTCGGGCAGTTTTAATCGGGCAGCTGTTCTCTGGCTTCTCTCTATTTGCAAAGATTTGGAGCGTGCGGTTGATGATTTGAACCCAGAACAAGCATCTTCGCACATATTCATGAGCATAAAGAATAAAGCAGTACTTACAATTTATTTTGATCGTCTGCAAGCCCAAGGAGTTACTTATCCAGTGTTACTGAGTAGTTCTTGCCGTCTCTCTTGGTTTTCCACATGTTTTTCGTTCGTCTGGCACGTATATCCCCCATGCTGGAAAGCGCCGACGCCGCGTTCGCGCTAACAGTGTCCGACAGTGCACATAAATACACGTACGAAGCGGTTTTAGCACCGTTTTTCATGCCACGAATTTCAAATAAAAACGCTGTAACTGACCAATTATTTCGTCTGCGTGACTGAGAAATGTTTCAAGCTACCTAGTACGTACGAATTATTCGTGATATTTGCTCTTATAATCGAGCGCAGAGAGAAAATGCACTCGCTTTTTCCCATAGAAATGCATTACCGGAAGTCAATTTCGGACTGGTTGCTGTCTGCTTCAATTTGCAGCAGCACACTAGCGCCAGTTGAACCTCTAGCGTACATTATAATAACTCTATGGTTGATCCCAACAGTGGCTCCGTCTCGATTTCAAAGAACAATCCTCGAAATCGCAACACTAATCAATGCTAATAAAATAATAATAATAAAAAACATTTGCAGTGCCATTTTATTTTGTCCTTCATAAAGAATTACTTGAGAACTGGTCTTTTTTTTTATTTGTGTTTATTACTATTACACAGATTTCGTAGAATCTACTGATTTTTGTGCAAATCTACTGACTTTTGGGGATCAATCTGCTGACTTTTTTTTCTCCGTCTGGCAACACTGCCTGGGAGTCCAAAAAGGCCAAGTGCAACATAGCAACCCCAGCTCGCTGCATGCGTTTGGTGGAGCTGTGAGGTCGAGGGTCAGACCGGCCCGTTCGCTCTGTCGTCTGCTCTTTTGGTCCGCCGTGTGGATGCTCATTGCAGCCGGGCGGCCCGCGGGCCGCGCATCACGTGATCAATCGGTCCGCGGTCCGTCGTGTGGATACACTTTAAAGCGCGGTCCAAACCAACGCGTCTTTTTGCGCCTGT
>JAZHYW010043091.1:0-49072 GCA_037355805.1 Ixodes ricinus
CGCTTCTGCAAGTTGCTCCAACCACCGACCCTGGATAGCCGAGTTGGCAAAGCCCTTGCAGCACGACCTCAAGGTGGAGGGTTCAAATCCTGCCTGCCAGGGGACTGATGTCTTATTATACAGTTCTCTATGGGCATACACTTTCTGGTGTTGGTTTTTTGCTGCAGCCGGCTGTTACAGAACTCAGAAATAGGCTGAAAAAACATAATCTGCGTTAAAAAACGTAAGAATATGATAGTGCCACCAAATCTAGCGATGAAGTCGCCAAGTTAATGACACTGCCTTCTGGTCAGAGGGGCTCAGTGCAGTGACCTGGGGTAAATGAGGAGTCGCAAGGATGTGGAACCAGGACTCCCGACGACGCTCACCTATAAGAAGCGCAGCCGTGGCGGCTCCAATGACCAGGGTGGCCAGCCAGAACTGGTGGTGCGCCCAAAAAGAGCGAAGCACGGTTGACCAGCCCAGGTCCGGCTCCAGACCTCCAGAGGGCGACACTGCACCGCAAAACACCAAAAAACAGTCGAGCATCATCTTCATCATCATCATCATCATCATCATCGAAGGCTGGCAACGGTTCCGGAAACTCGAATTATGGAGCCTGGAATGTGTCCCCGACCAACGTCTTTATGCACGAGTCCCACAAGGACGACAAACAGAAACAAACGACAGCGACAAGCCTCCAACAGATTCAGCATGCTCACGATGGTACCTTTGGCAGGCATTTAGTCGTTCAGTGCTCGTGAAGTAAGTACGACCGATTGCAAGCCTGCCAAAGATACCCTCGGCTGTGTATGATGCACGTGTTTGAGCATAGCCTCCTTTATTGCAAATTGGGAAAGACTCTGGTTTGAGGCCAGAGGCCAGAGTCAGTAGCGCCTGTGTATGTGGCAGAACAGGTGTCTGCCACATACACAGGCGCTGCTGGGACGCCGCCGGGACTGCGGTCAACGATGATGCGATAGTTTTACGATGTCATCTGGCAGAAATTGAGGGACCGCAGCTCGGAACGGAACACTCGGCCATCACACGCCCCAGAAACACCCTGTAGAATGTATTAATGTGTGACCCACAGGGAGCGTTCTTGCACACGATTTGCGCGCGTCAGCGCGGAGTCATTGTAGACGCACGGGTGCTCCTTGTCACCAATGCACCCGTCTCCGACCAGACCGGAAAACTCGCGCTGCGCCAACACCGGATATAGGTATTTGCCCTCGTCAACGAGAGCCAGGCAAATGGTCGCGCGATTTCGGCATGTCCACTTTTTGTGGCGAGCGTGGAGTCTGTGGCAGACTCGGCTAACCTTTTCGTGCGCAAGAATGTTGGTGCCATTTATTTTGCTTAGAAAGAGATTGATTTCCAATAGAGAAATAAAATGAGTCTGCTATGACATGGAAGTAGTATTTTGAAACCATTATTTATGAAAAGGTAGTACTCGCATTCACTCGCACAATGAACGCACTCGCGTAATAAACGCACCCCAAGTCGGCTCTCAAAATTTCGACTTTTTTTTTCACTCGCGTATTAAACGCACCCTTAACTCGGACGTCAAAATTTTGACCCCTCCCCTCACACGCGCGAAATGAACACACTTTTCTATCCTGTTGCAGCAAGGTCGCGAATGCATGGGCAGCGTGGGCGAACAAAACGCCTGTGCAAAAGGCGTTAAAAAATAAAAAAGATCCAACAGAAGCAAGAAAAAAAAAAACATGGAGCAGCTTTTTCTTTTTTTTTTTTTTGTACAGCGCAGTCTGGATTATGGTTTGCGCGCCGCGCTCAAGGAGATAAGAAAGAGAAGCGGAGAAGCCCTCGCCTAAGCAAAGCGCACATAATGAAGGCATCCTGCCCTCGCCTCCTCCTCGCACTTTGGAAAGAGAAGCGAGAAGCCCTCGAAATGAACACACTTTTCTATCCTGGTGCAGGGAGGTCGCGAATGCATGGGCAGCGTGGGCAAACAAAACAGCTTGCAAAAGGCGTTAAAAAAATAAAAAAGATCACAACGGAAGCAAAAAAAAAACATGGAGAGCAGCTTTTCTTTTTTTTTTGCACAGCGCAGTCTGGATTATGGTTTGCGCGCCGCGCGTCAAGGAGATAAGAAAGAGAAGCGGAGGAGACCTCGCCTAAGCAAAGCGCACATAATGAAGGCATCCTGCTCCTCGCCTCCTCCTCGCACTTTGGAAAGAGAAGCGAGAAGCCCTCAAAATGAACACACTTTTCTATCCTGGTGCAGGGAGGTCGCGAATGCATGGGCAGCGTGGGCAAACAAAACAACTTGCAAAAGGCGTTAAAAAATAAAAAAGATCTAACAGAAGCAAAAAAAAACATGGAGCAGCTTTTTTTTTTTTTTTTTTGTACAGCGCAGTCTGGATTATGGTTTGCGCGCCGCGCTCAAGGAGATAAGAAAGAGAAGTGGAGGAGACCCTCGCCTAAGCAAAGCGCACATAATGAAGGCATCCTGCCTCGCCTCCTCCTCGCACTTTGGAAAGAGAAGCGAGAAGCCCTCAAAATGAACGCACTTTTCTATCCCGGTGCAGCGGAGATCGCAAATGCATGGGCAGCGTGGGCAAACAAAACAACTTGCAAAAGGCGTTAAAAGATAAAAAAGATCCAACAGAAGCAAGAAAAAAACATAGAAAGCAGCTTTTCTTTTTTTTTTTGTACAGCGCAGTCTGGATCTATGGTTTGTGTGCCGCGCTCAAGGAGATAAGAAAGAGAAGCGGAGGAGACCTCGCCTAAGCAAAGCGCACATAATGAAGGCATCCTGCCCTTCGCCTCCTCCTCGCACTTTGGAAAGAGAAGCGAGAAGCCCTCGAAATGAACACACTTTTCTATCCTGGTGCAGCGGCGGTCGCGAATGCATGGGCAGCGTGGGCAAACAAAACAACTTGCAAAAGGCGTTAAAAAAATAAAAAAGATCCAACAGAAGCAAGAAAAAACATGAAGCAGCTTTTCTTTTTTTTTTTTTTTGTACAGCGCAGTCTGGATTATGGTTGTGTGTGCCGCGCTCAAGGAGATAAGAAAGAGAAGTGGAGGAGCCCTCGCCTAAGCAAAGCGCACATAATGAAGGCATCCTGCCCTCGCCTCCTCCTCGCACTTTGGAAAGAGAAGCGAGAAGCCTCAAAATGAACACACTTTTCTATCCTGGTGCAGCGGAGGTCGCAAATGCATGGGCAGCGTGGGCAAAACAAAACAACTTGCAAAAAGGCGTTAAAAAATAAAAAAGAGTCCAACAGAAGCAAGAAAAAAACATGAAGCAGCGTGTCTTTTTTTTTTTTTTGTACAGCGTCAGTCTGGATTATGGTTTGTGTGCCGCGCTCAAGGAGATAAGAAAGAGAAGCGGAGGAGACCTCGCCTAAGCAAAGCGCACATAATGAAGGCATCCTGCCCTCGCCTCCTCCTCGCACTTTGGAAAGAGAAGCGAGAAGCCCTCGAAATGAACACACTTTTCTATCCTGGTGCAGCGAGGTCGCAAATGCATGGGCAGCGTGGGCAAACAAAACAACTTGCAAAAGGCGTTAAAAAAATAAAAAAGATCCAACAGAAGCAAAAAAAAAAACATGAAGAGGAGCTTTTTTTTTTTTTTTGCACAGCGCAGTTTGGATTATGGGTCGTGCGCCGCGCTCAAGGAGATAAGAAAGAGAAGCGGAGGAGCCCTCGCCTAAGCAAAGCGCACATAATGAAGGCATCCTGCCCTCGCCTCCTCCTCGCACTTTGGAAAGAGAAGCGAGAAGCCCTCGAAATGAACACACTTTTCTATCCTGGTGCAGGGAGGTCGCAAATGCATGGGCAGCGTGGGCAAACAAAACAACTTGCAAAAAGGCGTTAAAAAAATAAAAAAAGATCCAACGAGAAGCAAGAAAAAAACATGAAGCAGCTTTTCTTTTTTTTTTTTTGTACAGCGCTAGTCTGGATTATGGTTTGTGTGCCGCGCGCAAGGAGATAAGAAAGAGAAGCGGAGGAGACCCTCGCCTAAGCAAAGCGCACATAATGAAGGCATCCTGCCCTCGCCTCCTCCTCGCACTTTGGAAAGAGAAGCGAGAAGCCCTCAAAATGAACACACTTTTCTATCCTGGTGCAGCGAGATCGCAAATGCATGGGCAGCGTGGGCAAACAAAACAACTTGCAAAAAGGCGTTAAAAAAATAAAAAGATCCAACGAGAAGCAAGAAAAAACATGAAAGGAGCTTTTCTTTTTTTTTTTTGTACAGCGCAGTCTGGATTATGGCTTGCGTGCCGCGCGCAAGGAGATAAGAAAGAGAAGCGGAGGAGACCTCGCCTAAGCAAAGCGCACATAATGAAGGCATCCTGCCCTCGCTCCTCCCTCGCACTTTGGAAAGAGAAGCGAGAAGCCCTCAAAATGAACACACTTTTCTATCCTGGTGCAGGGAGATCGCAAATGCATGGGCAGCGTGGGCAAACAAAACAACTTGCAAAAGGCGTTAAAAAAATAAAAAAGATCCAACAGAAGCAAGAAAAAAACATGAAGCAGCTTTTCTTTTTTTCTTTTTGTACAGCGCAGTCTGGATTCATGGTTTGTGCGCCGCGCTCAAGGAGATAAGAAAGAGAAGCGGAGGAGACCTCGCCTAAGCAAAGCGCACATAATGAAGGCATCCTGCCCTCGCCTCCTCCTCGCACTTTGGAAAGAGAAGCGAGAAGCCCTCAAAATGAACACACTTTTCTATACTGGTGCAGCGCGGTCGCGAATGCATGGGCAGTGGGCAAACAAAACAGCTTGCAAAAGGCGTCAAAAAACAAAACAAAACAAAAAACAACCACCGAACCAAGAGAAAAAAACATAAAAAGAAGTTTTCTTTTTCTTTTGCACAGCGCAGTTTGGTTTTTGGGGTCGCGCGCAAGGAGATAAGAAAGAAAAGCGGAGAAGCCCTCGCCTAAGCAAAGCGCACAAAATGAAGGCATCCTGCCCTCGCCTCCTCCTCGCACTTTGGAAAGAGAAGCGAGAAGCCCTCGCAAATGAACACACTTTTCTATCCTGGTGCAGAAAGGTCACGAATGCATGGGCAGCGTGGGCAAACAAAACAACTTGCAAGAGGCGTTGAAAAAATAAAAAAGATCCAATGGAAAAAAAAAAACATGGAGCTTTTTTTTTTTTTTGCACAGCGCAGTTTGGATTTTTGGGTTGCGCGCTGCGCGCAAGGAGATAATAAAAAAAGCGGAAAAGCCCTTGCCTAAACAAAGCGCGCAAAAAAAAAAAAAAACTGAAGCAAAAAAAAAAACATCAAAGAAGCATTTTATTTTGCGCATCGCGCAGTTTTTTTATTTATTTATTTATTTGAAAATACTGCCAATCCCTTAGGAATTATAGCAGGAAGGTGCACACAAAAGTAAGTACACACTCGTTCACATTTCATCACATCAACAACATAAAAATGCAAATATTTTGTACAATAAACACTGGGAAATAAAGAATAGTAGAAATACCTTTAAGATTAATACACAAGGGTTAACATACATTTTCAAAGACAAATTAAACAACCACTGTTCAATCACATGTGAAAAAAAAACTGCAAATAAAGTCATTCATAGCGCACATCACTGTGCAATAAAAGATCCAACCGAGATAGAAATGATGTAATGGAGGTGCTGCTAGTAATGACAGGATCTAGTTGGTTCCATTCTCTAGTAGCTAAAGGAAAAAAAGAGTAGTGGAAGCAGTCATTTTTGAAGCAGTATTCAGTCAAGGTTTTACCATGTTTATGCCTAGTCTGTCTAGTATTTGAAAAAGAGACTTACTTAGATTTGTCAATTTTGAAAGCATCATGCAGCAGAGAGTACAAGAACTTAATCCTAAGTCGCTTAGCCCTGTTAGCTAGTGTAAGGAGACCAGACTTTTAAGAAGTTCAGTTGGTGAGTCGGTGCGCCTGTATTTGTTAAAAATAAATCTTACTGCTTTGCGCTGTATATTTTCAAGCTTAGCTATATTATTCTTGGTGTAAGGAAACCAAACAATGTTTGCATATACCAGCGTTGGTCTAACAAGACTAGTGTATGCTAAGAGTTTAGTGGGTGTAGCTAGCTTAAGTGTTCTTTTATGTACACAAGTTTTTTTAATGCCTCTGACGTTACACGATTCACGTGTAGGTCCCACCTTAAATCTGAAGTAATAAATAAGCCTAAATATTTACACTGAGTCATCCATGAAATGGTTACATCATCAAAGCCGTACTTAAATTCAGAAATAGATTTCTGGTTACAGACATGCAGACAGTTTAGCTCACGTTGAGACATCTGCCAATCAGCGCACCATTTATTGATCAATGGAAGAGAGCTATTTAGTACAAGGTGATCATCCAATGTGTTGTTTTCCCGGTATATGATACAATCATGTGCAAATAATCTTATTTTAGCATCAATGTTGGTTGTAATATCATTTATGAAAAGTAGGAAGAGAACTGGCGCAAGGACAGCAGCCGAGCTGGTCTTGGAGTCGCGCGCCGTGCGCAAAGAAATAAGAAGTTACGTCGATTTTTGGGGATAAAAGGTCGGTTCATTATGCGAGTAAATACGGACGCAAAAATTTTACTTCGCGTAATGAACGCCCTCCCAACTTTGCATTGATTTTTCGGAAAAAAAGTGTGTTCATTCTGCGAGTAAATACGGTAAGTGTGCAGCCGAGCTGGTGAACATTAACTAC
This sequence comes from Ixodes ricinus, assembly GCA_037355805.1. NCBI lineage: Eukaryota > Metazoa > Arthropoda > Arachnida > Ixodida > Ixodidae > Ixodes > Ixodes ricinus. The sequence goes on from JAZHYW010043091.1 coordinate 6,649, forward strand.
GATGAATTATACCCGAAACTTTGGTAAAAGAAATGTCAAACAAAGAAAGACTAAAAAAAAAAAAAAAAAGAACAAGCCGACACTTTAAATTTTACAGACTCTCGTCCTTCTTTAGTCTCTTCAACTGCTAGATGTTTCCCTTTTCTTAGCAGTCTCGGGTATAATTCACTGTGGTTTATTTACCAGTTGAAGAACAGCCTTAATATATCTGCGTGCACGCCATCCGCTCGTGCTGCAGCCAGAGTGTCGAACCGGAACCGAACCGAACCGAAAACCGGAACTGAACCGTTATTTTTAGCCGAACCGGAACTGAACCGAACCGAAATCTTTGCCGCCATCTTGGAACTGAACCGGAACTGAACCGGAAAAAAATATAACGGTTACCGGTTCAAAACGGTTCACGGTATTTTTTTTACAGAACGCATGTTTGAGAAATAGAAATGGGCAGCTTTATTTCTATGTAGTGATCAAATTGTCAAATACCGAATTGACTCCGTAAGTGTGACGTCATGGGTCCAAACAAACCGTTGCTAGGGTCGTTGTTATGGACGAATACATGTGGCTTGGTTTCGCTACGAAAACTCGACCGTTCAAAAATCAGGAGTAGGATTTAAACTTCTAAAAATCACAGATATAGAAAGCTTGAATGTCATATATGTTTCGACAGAAGTGTGCCGGTAATCGCTCGTTTCTGAAATATTTACGACTGCAACTTCCGGTCCTCAAGATGCCTGCAGCAGACGACGAATGCAAGAAGTATGCCGTCTGCCACACGCCCGCCGGCCAAGTGGGGCCGTCGTTTGAATCGTGTGAATAAAGACGATATTCTGACATCGCATTTGTTTGAAATATAATTAGTTTCATACACTTTTAAGATTTCATAGTGGGGTGCGATGCAAAATATGGTTTATCGAAAGTCCGGGCGTCGATCGAGATGATAGTCTGCTAAAAGATCGCATTGCACCCGCGAGAAAAGCACTTTAGGCGAACGGTTGAGATCCCAAATTTTGTTTGCGGACTCGCGCTATGCGAGGGTGCTTCGTATACCTGGTTGTAACCATCGCGTGGAGAGAGATTCTTGCAGTTTCTTCAGATTTCCGCAAGACCCCAAAGCGAGAAAGAACTGGATAAAAAACATAAGGTGAGTCTATTACAGACTGTACTCGCATCGCGGGTTCGATGAAGATCTTCACCAAAAGAGCACATCCACGGAATTTGATGTATACCAAGGGGGAAAAAAAAAAGCAAAATACTGCGAAATCGCGATAGACATGCAATTCTTTAATAACCTGACAACCACAATAATAATAATAACAAACGACTTACCTCGACGGCGTACGATTTGTTTCTCATGGTAGCCTGCACTACGCCGGTAATGCACTTCAGGTCGTCGTCGTAACTGATCTGCGTGACGTGGTTTGATTTTGCTGCATTTTCACCCCTCGTAACTAAGCTGGGTTGTTCAGAGGAAAAAAAACGCACATTGCGGAGGCCTTTACGGCCATGGTGATGCACTTGTTTTTGTCGCTCGTTTAATGAAGACGCCCGCTGCAACAGAGGCCAGCAAATCTATCGTGTCGTCTGCTACCAAAGCAAAGCGGAGCGTAAGACTTCAGAAATGGCTTTCATCGTTGCGATACGACACTGAGACGACAAGAACATCTTCATAATTAGATATCAAGAGGTTTGGTTGCTTACAAAAAATTGTTTACTTACTTGTAAGCAAAAATCTAGCCTCATGTGGAGTCTCCATGCATTAGTCCATAGCAACGTCCCTAGCAACGCTTTGTTTGGACCCAGACGCCATGTTGTGACGTCATCACTTACGGGGTCAATTGCAATATTTTAAAAATTGTGGCTTTTTGCGGTGCTTTTTGGATTGGCGCTGTGATAAATCATGTGTCACGTGGTCACGCGACATCATGGTGGTCAAGACTCGGCTGTCCAGTAATGTCACGTCACGTGGCCCCACGGCATAGTCATGTGAGTCTCTGCGTCCAGTCGATTTAAATAATAATAATAATTGGGGTTGTGTGGATATTTATACAGCGAGTCGTTCGTCAGCCATTTTAAGTTGCGACGAGTCACTCGCTGTAGATGAGCAATTTAACCAGTGCGGTACAACCGCTAGCCTGGGGTCTTCAACGTGCACCACGCAATAGTGATACACAACCGCACGCCGGTACGATGCTCATCCAGATCGAAACGGGCAGGGGTGGGGATTGAACAGTCGATTTAACCGATCTTACCAGCCAGCTTGGCTACGCCACCGCTGCCGCAATGCATCGAGGGAACTTTAGTCTTTCTGCATGAGCGACAACCTCGCAGGAGCTCTGCGAGTGCAGAACACCAGGTGTCACGAGCTCTCTCGGGCGTTGCCGCGTGCAACCTCTGAACGAAAGTTATGGCGGCTTCGCGCATGTGCCGAACGCTTGGACGAAGGATATGGTATATTGAGAACGTCACAGGATTTATTGGCATTGTTGACACTGTGATGTCACATGACATTACGACTCCCCATTGCGAGTCACGTGACACCGTGAAGCACTCGATTGTCATGAGCGTGAGTCAAGTACTCGGGTTCATGACAATCGCATTGCCAAACACTGGGGTAATGGCTCGTGTTGAATCAAAGATGAGAATAGCCGAAGTCTAACAATGTCTAAAGCTCAACACATGCTTCATTCTTTGCCAACCGCATCGCATGACTGTAATGAACACTGACAGTATATAATTAGCGTCAGATCACGTGGCCACTTGTCCTAGTTAGTTGAGGAGGGGAATGGTGCTTCTTTCCTTTGTTTTTCCTGTGTCTGCCATTGAACGAAAAAAAAACTAATGGATGTTTTTTTTTTTTAAAGCTATCAACGTCAGGGATTAGCTCTTAGCGGTTTTTACCGAAAGTTCAAAAATTGTTACACTACTCATTTTACATGTACACACACATCATTGAGGCACCCAAACATGTTTTCGTTGTTGCTGAACTGTCTCAGAAAGTTTTCCCCGAGAGTATGAACATGGAAAGAACTAAATGTGGCTTATCAATCGGACGATAAGTAGAACTACAAATGTACGAAAGAAATACCAGAAAAGAAATATCCTAGTGGCCTCAGAGGGACTGCCGAACGTTGAGAGCCGCTTTAATTCTGGCAGGAGTGTCGTTATAAAGCTGTTCCCCAAGCTTTGACCACCACCGTATTTTGTTCTAACCTCACAGTTTTTCTGTGAAAAATAAAATAGATGCAGTATTACTGTTCACAATTGACACAAATATAATTGTCTAATTAACATCCACAAACGGAGGAAGTAGTTTCTGGGAATGAAGGTGTTCTCTAAAAGAGCATCGAAACGAAAAAAAAAAAGAGGGAAAGGGGGTGGGGTATAGTTTTAAAACATACGTTGTTCTAAAGATTCCTCTGCTCCGCATCTTCGGCAGAGATCAGAAAGCGTCGTCCAGAAAACTACTTGGTTCTCAGAAATACTTTTGCCAGAAAGCACGCTTATCGTTTTTGCTTGAAAATGTCTTTAATAATAATAAGATGAAAGAAACACAAGGGCCAGGTCAGCTGGGCTTAAGCCGTCGGTGTTGTCCTGGGGTGGGGGATGGGGATTAAATGAAGTGAGTCAGGTGAGCCTCCTTAATGAACCGAAGGAGGGAGTCGAATAGTTCTTTTCGATGCTTGGGTGAGCCGGAAGGTCTGGTCCATTCCGCCAAGCTCATGGGTCTTTGATCCTCGGGAATGGTCTGTAAAATTTCTTCTTTTTTCTCAAAAATGTTTATGCAGTCCCAGAAAACGTGATTTTCTGAGGCCACGACCTGGCAGTGTCGGCAGAGACTTTCGTCTATGTCGTCTGCGGGGTCTGAGTTTTCTTCGTTGTACCTTTTCAGTCGTTGCTTGTTCCAAGCGTACATTGCAGTGCGTTTAGGTACCATGGCGGTTCCCGTACGTAGTCGCCTGAAGCAGACCCTGTCCCATCGGGAGTAGGGTCCATCCGGCAAAGGGTGTGAGTCCTGTTTTCTGAGTGCATGGAGCCTCTCTCGGCGCTCTCTCCGCTCATCGTCCTTGAGGGCTGTAGGGTCTTGTCTTTCCGAGGAGCACGTGAGGCCACCATAGCCGGGATCAGAGGAAGGAGAAGAGAGCATGACCCGTGCTGCGGCATGTGCTGCCTCGTTCCCAGGAATGTTTTGGTGGCCTGGGATCCATCTCACACTAAGCTTTGTCTGTCGGTTCCTGACGCGTGTTTTGATGGCCTTTGCAGTCTTGTTGGAAGTGGATGGGTTCCTGCATTCTTCGTATGCGGCCTTAGAGTCCGTGTAGATGAGGCATTCTTGTTGAGGGTCCGAGTTTTCAACTGCCATAAGAATAGCCTTGAGTTCGGCATCTCGAGAAGCAATGGACTCGTTTAGCTTCAAGAGGGCCAAGTCCCCCTTGCTGCTAACTGTCGCCAAAGCTACGACCTCTTTGGAGACGGCCGCATCCGTGTAATAAACAGTTTTTCCCGATTCTACTTCGGCTTGCGCTTGTTTGAGATGGCTCCTTGCCATAGTACATCTTCTATTTTCTTGTTCTTTGCCCATATTTTGAGGGACGGGCTTTGTCTCTGTAATAAAGGTGTCTTCCCAGGGCGGGGGTGCAGTTTCGTACAGGTGGGTGGCGTATTGATATCCTAGCCTGTTAAGAATCTTTCTCCCCGCCGGTGTCTTCTCTAGTCTCAATACTTGGCTTAGTTTGTCCTCGGCCGCAATTTCGTTCAGCCTGTTGATATCGGCGATTTCAATCAAATCTTCAAGTTTGGTACACTTAGGGAGCCCAGTGATGAGCCTTCTGGCGTTGTTGTTCAAACGCTCTAGTCCGTCCTTCTGAGCCCTAGAGAGGCGAAGGTAGTTCCACCCGTACATTGTTTTTGAGACCAGCAGGGCACGTACAAGTCTTCGGAGGGTATGTTCTTGTGCCCCCCATGATTTGCTTGTGACCTTGCTGATTGTTCCAATGGTGCTCTTCCATGTCCTTCTAATGTTGTCGTACCATTTGGTCGCTCGGCCGTCTTCTTGGATAATCACGCCAAGAATTTTGACTTCCGGGACCCTTTGAATGATTGTTCCGTTTACCTCCAACCGCATTGAGCGGAATCTTTCTCTGCCCGGTTTGTTGGCTACTATTACATACTGTGTCTTTTCGGCAGATATTTCCATTTTAATGTTCTCCAGAAAGCAGGCTATTGCGTCCAAACCGCCGTTTAGGTAGTGTTGCTGCAGTAAGATGGTTGGGGCGACTGACCACAACGTAATGTCATCGGCGTAGATGGTATAATTTAAGCATTCATGCTTGTCCAGTTCGAATGCAAGGTCCGCCATCACCATGTTGAAAAGCGTGGGGGATATCACTGCGCCTTGTGGTACGCCTCTGGTAAGGACAGTGGTCTTCCCTTCTGTTCTGCCGACTTGCACAGAAAATGTTCGCTCAGTTAAGAATGACCTGATGAACTGTAGGCATTTTCCCCTGAGGCCTCTGTTGATGGCTCCTCGAATCACTGCCCAGTGAGGTACCGAGTCGAAGGCCTTTTTTACATCGATTGCCACCACTGTCTTTGGTCTTTTAGAAGGTTGTTTGGACAGCACGTCTTTGTGAATGAGGGCTATGCTGTCCGTGGTGCTAAGGTTAGGTCTGAATCCGGTCTGAAATGGAGAGTAGGCGGGAGATTCGTTCTTGCCCTTGTCCTCCAACATCCAGGTGATCCTAGCTAGCACCATCCTCTCCATAATCTTGCACATATTTGAAGTGAGGGATATTGGTCTTAAGTTTTGCAGAGAATCGAGCGGTTTTCCCGGCTTCGGGATGGGAATCACTGTTGAGTGTTTCCACTCTCCCGGGATTTCTCCGCTTTCCCAGACCTTGTTGAAGACTTCGAGCAGTTGTTCTTTGCCCTTCTCCGGAAGATTGCGCAAGGCGGCCACGGTGATCCGATCTGGGCCCGGCGTCGTGTTCCTTGCCTTCGCTAGTGCCTGGACTAGCTCCCCCATGTTAAAGGGAGCGTCCATGGGTGTAGCTTCGGAATACTCTGGTTTGTCCTCTAGTGGCCGTTTGTTGTTGTCAGGGGGAAGAACTGGGAGCCAGCGATGTCCGCCAGTTCTTGCTCCGATATCCCCAGCCTGAGGGCGATGCTCTCCCCTGTCTTCTTTGCTTTTTTCTTATTGTTGAGACCCTTAAAAGTTCTCCACATTCTTTTTGATCCGGTCTTCTCGTTAAAACTGTGGCAGTGTCTCTGCCAGTTTTGTCTTTTTAGCTGAATCGTGTACCTTTTGGCTTTTGCAGAGGCTGCATTGAACTTAGCTCTCAGGACTTTGTTTTTCCTGTTCTTTCGATATTGTTGTTGCGCTTGTAGCCTGCTGGCCCACAGGTTAAGGAGGTGAATGTCCGGATCCGGGGCCTCTTCCTTGACGTTGTAAATTTTGGTTGAAGCTCTGAGGGCTGCGGAGATCCTGCTTTCGATGCTCTGTTCTTGGTCTTCTCTTTCGAAGGCCATCCTGAAGCAGTCCCACTGGATAAATTTTGACTCTCTCGTCACTGGCCTTTCAGCAGCGAGGGTGATCTTTATTGGAAAGTGGTCGCTTCCCATCGCATCTGGCAGGGTCTGCCATTGGATCCTCATATTGTGTGAACAAAAAGTTAAGTCCGGTGAAGTTTCCCGTCCGTTGTTTCCGAACCTGGTCGTGGATTTCTTTTTGTTCAGTAGGCGGAGCTGGGCTCTTTTAAAGTGTTCTTTTAGGCTGTCTCCCCTCTGACTGTTCCTACGGTAGCCCCAGGTTTTTGCCCAGGCGTTGAAGTCGCCCGCTACAATGAGCTGCTCTTTTTCCTCTTTTCACGGGCCAGATCGGTGATCCAGCTCATGTCGTCTGCGTCTTTCTTACGAGGTCTTACATAAGCGTTTGTTACAATATATGACCTCTTCTTGATTCGAATTCTCACCGCAATGACTTCCCGAAGTTCATTGCAGACGTGCGTGGTATCAAGTGCAGTCTGAGCCACGTCCTCTCTGACGAACGTGGCTGTCGCTCCACATGCTTGACCGAGGTCCAACTTTTTCTTCTTGTATATGATAGTGGGGAGTTGATATGTCTTATAACCGGTTATCTTGGGTTGAATCATGTCCACTTCTTGTAAGATGATGACTATCGGCGTGTTCTGTTGCATGCGTTCGAGTTTCAGTTTTAGTTCTGCCATCTTGTTTCGCATTCCCCTGCAGTTCCATTGTAAAATCCATGGGGGTTTTTCAGTCATCTTCTGCGTGTCTTGTCCCTGTTTAGTGTCCACCATTATGGGCGCGGACTAGAGTGTTGACAGTCTCACAGAGCTTTTCTATTATGGCCTCGAGTTTGTCCAGGCGCGCATCTTGCGCTTGGAATCGAGCTTCCATTGCCGTATGAAGACCTACAGCGATCGGCTGCTCCAAGAAGAAGCCTCCTTGGTGGTTACCCCCTGCCATGTCGGCCCAAGAGCGAGTCTCTCTTGTTGTTTGTTGGCCATTCTTCTCTTGCTTCTGGGGAAGCTCCGGCCAGGCTTCTGTGTCCTCTTTAGTCGGGAGCGGCTTTTTTGTCCTCGGTGGAGCGTTCTTGTCTGACGAGGGTGGGATGGTTCGCTTGGGACAGTTCCTATCTGTAGCTGGATGTTTGCCTCCGCAATTCCTGCATTTTGGTGGTTGGGTGCACTCGTTGCTTTCGTCGTGCTCGTGGCCGCATTTTCCGCAATAGCCGTCACTGGGGCCACGCCATCGTTGTGCCAGACTCTCGCGCGGTTCCTCACCACGTTGCAAGAACCAAGAATAATTTGTTTCTCTCGAATACATGGCTTGCACTGAGCGCGAACCTTCTGCAGTGTGTATTTTGCACCACCGGATTTGATTTTCTCAGCAAGAACAGAGCGCAATGATCACCAGCATATAGTGCGATGACGTCACGTGCAAACCATGGTAAACAGTTAAGTTTTTTTGGTGAAATGCGATGTTCTTAACACTGGCAAAAAGTGTATGTGAAAATTGTAAATTTGTGCAGTATATATAACAGTTTCGCGATGGTCTGCGGCAGCCTAATAAGATGTTAGAGTGCGCATGACCGAGAAAGCAGAGTTATAGAGTGAGGGCCCCAAACAAGTGCACGTAAAACCGAATTTAACATTCGCCTCCATAAACAGTATTTTGTGAAGGTCCAATCTCGTACAAGCTAATGTCCAAATGTAATTTATATTAGAAATATATTGTTTCTTCTTCGCGCTATTTATGTGTAATTAGGAATATAATTGCATGCATCATCTCTATGTATATTTTTTTGCAGTAAGGCGTTGTGGATGGAAGTATTTAGAAGAATACCATTTATTGTTTCTCTGCACATTTCGTGCATTTTCCTTCAGATCTAGTATGTGAGCACACAGTTCTTTTGGGAATACCCCGCGACCCGGTGTTTTCCATTGCCAAACAACAAACAAAAAAGCACGTTTCCCAAGGCTCAACAGATGACGTATATTCGAGCATCGTTCTCCCCTGTCGGTCTCAAGCGGTTATGTAAACTTCCTGCAGTCAAATTTATTGATTACAATAAAATATACTGTAAACGACTTATCTTTCGCGGGCTCAAAATTTCGCGATTTATGTCAAAGCTGAAGTTTCGGAATAATTCGCGGGTTCTAATTTTCACGACCCGTGGGACCTCAATATAGATTCCAATGCGTTTACATTTTAACAGAATTGTTCGCGGGATCTATTTTCCGCGAATTGTAGGCGATTCGTGCAATTCAGCAAGGCGGTAAGTTGGGCGAGTTGGTTGAACATCTTCAAACGTGGAAACAGCGGAAAAAATTTGACAAAGGACAAGTGAAAGAAGTGCACGGACAAAGCGCTGTGACAAAGGACAAGTGAAAGAAGTGCACGGACAAAGCGCTTTGTCCGTGCACTTCTTTCACTTGTCCTTTGTCAAATTTTTTGCGCTGTTTCCACGTTTGAAGATTCGTGAAATTTGCGAAAATTAGGTCTTTGCGAAAATTAAGTCGTTTACAGTATTTAATTGCTGACTGAATGTTTGACAACATAAATAAAGACCCAATCCCCTTAAAGATATACGTAATAAGTAAATGCGCCTAAAATTGTCTTGTATCTGCGCTGCAAACATTTCCAGGCGTTTTTATCCTCGATAGCCACGTCTAAAATGATTTGGGAGAGCATAAACAAAGGTCTGATTTTGAAGCTGATTTAAATAACTATGTGTTCCTGACATTTATTTACCATCTCAAACAGAAGTCTGTTATTGCCGTTTTTATATGATGAACAACATTTTTATGTGTCTGTGGGGTGGACAAAAACAAAATACAAAGGGGCGCGTGGCGGAACACGCAGACCCTCAGAAAGTGACCAATTAAGTGCCTCCAACGTCATAGTATGAAATAGTAGTTTACTTCAATTAACAAAAACTCACCAATTAGAAAGTGAGATACTTATTTGCAAATTTAGTTTACTGGCATCTTGTCAAGAACATCAACAGCCAAGCTAGGCCGAAGATGTTCACTTGAGTAAGCGCTATAAAAGGCCAGATTCGATCTGAGTATGAAGGTAGGTATAAAATAGAGTGATCAATCGGATAACTCTTCCGCATGATTATTCGCCTACATCCTCGTGCTGAGTTTAAACAATTCCGGTCATGAAAACAAGCGTTGTGATTGCCGATCAGTGTTTCTATAAACGGTAGACTGCAAGGGCTTGTCCTAAAATTTTCGTGACATTGTGAAAATATGATTGCTTCTAGTTCAGTTGTCGTGATATATATTGTGAAACGTATTTCGTAAATTAGATTTCACGATATATATGGCGATGAGGTGCCCATTCTATGATTTCGTGCACTGAAATTAATTTTTAAGTTCAACATCACAAGATTCAACTTTTAATACTGCCACGCAAATTTGTGCCAATCACGGGTATTTTAGGCGACCTACAAGACTTCGTGATACCTATCAATTCAGGTAAAATATATGAGACTGAGGTAAACAACCAGATCTTGAGCGTTTAAGCATAACCAGTTGTATGTTAATCTAGCTTTTCGTTTACTGTTTCGTCAAAAGTAAATAGATCCATTTTTTTTAATGTTCGGTTCGTGAAGTAAACGTGGATTGTACGAATGATAAAAAGCTGTATAATTATTCGTTTCACGGTGTAAAAAGTGCTTATAGCCAAAACAACGCGGAAAAAATATTCTCAATTTAGCGGTTCAAACCGGTTCGAACCGGTTCAAACCGGTTCGAACCGTTATTTTTTGCTCCCCGGAACTGAACCGGAACTGAACCGAAAGCCGTGAACCCGAACCCGAACCGAACCGATATAAATTTCGGTTCGACACTCTGGCTGCAGCTGATGTAACCCAAAGCAATGTCAAGAGCAGCATGGTGGCAACAGCCGCTCGTCGCTGCACGCAGCTACACCCGCGTTGGCATAGGGGGCGTGCGTTCATTGCAGGTCGTGAGCAAAAGAACGCTTTGTGCGGGTCGTGCTTCATACACGCAGGGGAAGAGCAGGTGCGAGAGCGTCACTCACGTGGGACCATGCGCACCACCAGGTGCTCCCTCTGTCCTGTGGCGGGGCAGTCCAGCGTGACCCCCAGGGGCTCCCGGCGCCAGAGCAGCGTGGAGTGGGCCTGCAGCGCCAGGCTCCAGGTGTGGGCACGGCCGGACACCGCACGCAGCCCCACCACTTCCAGCCGGGACTCGTCCGAACTCACCGCCTGGGACGCGCAAGGGCACGGGACTCTCGGCGTGACGCAACCGGACTCGAAACGCCGGCATTCGCGTTCAAACAATTTGCAGAGACGAATTCAGCTACGCTTTGCGTCTACCCGCTAGAGCAAGTGGGTACGTCAGGCTAGTTGGTGATCGTCGAACACAACGAAAGACGGTGCTAAAAGGGACCGAAGGAAAGAATGTGGGACAAATGTGTGGTGTTTGTACCTTCCCGTGTTCCTTTCTTTCGTCCTGTCTCTTGGAGTGGCATTTTCTGTCGTCTCTACCCGCTGATCGTTCCAACCAGAGCTCGGTGCTTTAGTTCTTGTGGACACGCGTGCTTGGAATTCATTGTAGGGTTCAAGGTGAGTGCCACTAGGACAACTCTGACACATGCTGTAGCATATATGCCTTTAAGGTACACTAAAGACGTTTCTGAGATCGTCTGTTCTTGGTGATAACTCATTCTACGGGATCTTAGCATCCTAGGAATCTAAAAATTATGCACATGCAACGTCTAGTTCCCTACTAAAAATGTGATAGAAGTTTGTGCCACGCCTCTTTCCGAGCGGAAAAATCCTGAAGCACGAAGTGCAGCGGAGGCGCCGGCGGCACCTCCACAGCCGGTGCCTCCGATTGCAATTGGCTGACGCGAGCCTGTCGTCATGCCGCCGGTGCCTCCGCTGAATTTTGTGTTCCAGATTTTTCTGCTCAGAAAGGGGCATGGCACAAACTTCGATCTCATTTTTAGTAGGTAAGTAGACGTCGCACAAGTATAATTTTTCGATTTCTGGGGTGCTAAGATAATGTAGAACGAGTTATCGCTCGAGAACAGACGATCTCGAGAACCGTCTTTGGTGCACCTTTAAATATTTCTGCAAAAGAAGTTGATTTCGAAAAATGCCTTATTTACATCCGCCAACATCTAAAGAGTATTTCCAAAAAGATTAATTTGTTTACAGTGCATAATTATATTTTTACAAATTATTTCCAGCCAACCAATGCTAAAGAAAAGGTAGAGGTTTGAGAACTTTGGATGCGGTTTTCTCCAATCCACTTTTTGGCATAAATCCCACATTTTATGGAGCCGGTTACTATGAACTTAGATTTTGCATTTTCTTGTTCCTTTATTATGAAAAATTGTAACTTGCAGAACTTAATAAATGTAAAAACTATTTTTTTCTTCATAATTTTTTTTTAATTTGAAAAATGCATATTTTCTGAAATTTCATTTTATTGTAATCGGCAACAGGTATTCCAGTGTGCATTCCACCAGAAAAACATGAACATGAAGTTGTCAGACACCAATGCCCTCCTTCTATATGGCTACAAACACCACCTGCAAATATCACACCAACTGAGCGAGCGGTCCAAAAGTTGAACATTCCCAGGTAGTGTCCCCCCAAAGTGGAACGGAGTGTCGAGCAGCAATGGACGTCTCGCGACTAACCAGTCGGGTGTTCTATGTACACAGATCAAGGCAGCATGCGCACACTTACCCTGAGGCAGGTGTGAGTGGCGGGCCCGGCTGTGATCAGCACGCTGGTGGACGGCTGGTCGGGGCTGAGCAGCACCTCGCGACTGTGCAGCTCAAAGGGCCCAGTGAAGAGGAGCAACGCCGAGGACCAGGGCCCGTCGTCGTCTGAGCCTAGGGTGGCCCGCACCTCCAGCTGGGCCTCTAGCACGGCGCGGGGCTTGTCCGCACCAGCACGCGGCCGCAGGGCGCAGAAGTACCCTGGGGTGGGCAAGACTCGCTGAACGCCCTTCACACTGTCGGAGTGGCTTCATACTTTTCCCTAGAGCATAGGTCCTCAAACTGGGTTCCTAGGGACCCAGGGATTCAAGAGAGTACAGTATTGTTTGGGCATTAGTCCGTACCCGATCCCAGGCATTAGTCTGAACGTAAAAAATTCTAGGCGGGCACACTGAAAATATCCTGCTATATGCCGGCAAAGAACACGAAGAAGCTTGTATCATGCATAAACATGGTTTGGCATGGGTGTTAAAGTTTCTTGGAATTGAAGAATGCCTAGCTTCCTCAAACAGAAGCCGAGCCACAGCTAGGCATTCTTATTCAGGCAGCGATACATTTAGGTGGTAAAATCAGCAGAACCCATCCTTTGGGAATGATTATCTACGTTAATGCGAATAGCATCAAACGGTGCGGAGTTGTGCGCGTTCGTCAGGTGGCCGGCACACTCTAGATACGCCAGCCCACTCTTGAGGCGATTCTAAATTTGTTGACACTTTCACAGCCCTGCGCACGATCTCCGCAGCCCAGCACGTGCGTTTGTGTCACTTAGAAGGCGAGCAAAGCACGCGCCATACGCACAAACACTCAAAATGGTACCGACCAGACTTTCTGGCGTCTCAGCTAGTCTCAACCAACGAGAGAGGGAGCACGGCCGCAGCTCACCCTCTCCCGCGCTCGGGAGAGGGTGATGTAGCGGCCGTAGCTCAGCCTCACGAGAGCGGAATGAGCTCTCGTGCATGGAACGCGCGCGCACCGGTAGCTGTGACAGCGCTGTAAAGCGCGTCCTATGGTAAAGATATAAACAACCGATTAGAGTGCGTTGAATGACTGCCTTCATAGCTCTGTGGTTAGCGCGTCTGCCTGCTGATCAAAGGGTCAACGGTTCCAATCCCAGCCGGCGCCGGTCTTTTTTATTTATTTATCGACCCGCGGCGTAAGAGGTTGGATAGCCAGATAGATGGACAGTAGATAGATCGAAAAGTGCGTGAAGTATCCAAAGAATGCTATTCGCATTAAAAAGGCCTACAAGCAGTCGAGAATACTGTCACACTCATTTATAACGAAGTCTGTTATAACGAAATAGCGTCTATAGAGAAGCAATCACGATCCACCATTCCCATTTGTAGTTTTTTAATATATGTGCATACGTTTTTTGAAAAAGGAAATGTAGTGGCTTCCACGGATATGACGAAGAGAAATAATGATAACTGAAAAAATAATCAAATTCAGAAAAGTTACCAAGTTGTAGAGGCTGCACTTTGCTGCAGTAACCGAGAAGCCGCCCAGAACGGGTAGCAGACAATGCTGCAAAGGTCACCGGTGGCCCCAGCATCGTCGTTTGCTCACCGCTCCTTACCTGTGAAGCGGCTTTTCTGCATCGCACGCAGAGAAGCCGTCGTCTATCGCAGCATGCCGACAAGGGCACTTGGGGCGCTAGTGACGACGTACTAACGTCGAGAGCCTAGAATTAAGTGAGGGAGCAACTCCAATCGTGGAAAGCACTTGCAATTTAGTGGCAAACGCCTTCTGGGCAGATTGACGCAAGTGAGCACGCATTGCGTTGTTGCGTGGCGAGGAAGACGGAGGGCTGAAAGGCAGAGACGTTTGCGGACAAAGAACGCTTTTGACTAATCCGATTCTCGTTTTGCAAACGCGGCCCATAAACCATGTGACCCCAATCAAGTAGTTGCCCACTCCTGTTTAAATCTAAGCTCTCTCTTGGATGCCAATTTGGTATTGGGTGTTTCTTCGTTTCCTTCGTGTCGGCGTTGCTGATCAGCGTGGTCGCTCTCTGTGCAAAAGCCTCGCCTTCGTTCAAGCACCGATTCAGTGCAGCGATGAAGAGTGCGCTATCGCCGGAACAGTGCCGTCGAGGTGCTGGCACCTCGACGGAAAAGAGGAAAACGGAAACGGAAGCGCGCCATCCTCGACGATGTGCACAGGAACGTAAAGAATGCCGCTCCACTGTCTATGCCCTCCGTGGCGGCCATCCCAGCTATCGACGCGATTCGTACATACCTGACAGAATCTCCGCCGATTGGATCTTTCAGAATTGCTGCTTACTCAAAACAAATCTGGCAACGCAGATATTGCAATAATCTTTTAACAAGGAATGTGTTCTATCAGCTGAATTCTTCAAGAAGACTGTAACGAAGAACTGTCATAAGAAACCGTGACATCGTTTGCCCCCTCTAAATTCAGTAATAAAATTATTGTTGCGTGACTGGGTCACGCAATGTCATATGAGCTCGTCATGCGATGTGAGCCCGTCATGTTACCTCAAGTCGAGCATGACCAGTTCCCTTCAGGCGGTTCTGGGAGCTGCTAGTTTGCGCTAAACACATTCATTGCTCCATGATCAAGCTTGTGCAATTTCTTTTTTTTTTTTGGGGGGGGGGGGGAGGGTGGGGAGTTTACATTGTGTCATATATATCCTATCTTGGCACTTACAAAAAATTTTCTGCGAGTTCAGTGCCCTTTTAAACTAAGAAAACACTCGATGTACGGACGATTTAACTATTTGAGCGACCGTGGGGAACCTGTTTCTCAAAACAGGTTCCCCACGGTCGGCTGGTCGGAGCTAATGCCAAGCTTCCCAAAAGGCCTCACCTTGTGCAAAGCTGAAGCCCGCTTCGGCAGCAAAGAAGTCCTCCGCAGATGTCTCCAGGCTCGAGTTGACGAACTCCACCGAGCACGAGAAAGGAGGCACCACTGCCAGTTCGGAGGCCGTCCTCGGAGAGCACTTCCCTGCAGTGCACCGGACCCGTCAGAAACCCCAATTGCATGGGGCCCATGGCAGTAGAAGCAGGACGTTTGGGCCCTCTTCCAAATCTTGGTCGAGCAGATCCAAGTTACTTCCACAGTTCACACCGTGCGGTAACATGTGACTAACTGGAGGGAAGCTAGCCCCAATGGGCGTCTGGTGTCTCTGCTAGACTGGAGTCCTGAACTTTTCTCTTACCGTGCATATTCAAATCTATCGATTTGACAAATGCATTTCAAACCCCCATTTTAACACGTTCGGCACCATTTTAGACACGCGGTGCTATCTAGGATATTACTTATTTCGGTTTTGGTTTTTCTTTTTCCACAAGGGGGCAATTTTTCGCGCGACTGTGAAGTTCCATGATTGTGAGCAATCGTGTCGAGCATGGCGTCCTCATCACACGCCGATGCACCTCAGAAACGTCGTCCGACTGGCTATTCTGGCGCATGTGCAATAAATTTTGAGGATGAAGGTGGCAGCAGTGAGTCGGAAAGTGACATTCATTCGTTGCATCTTAGTTTCGATTGTGGCAGTGGACCTGGTTGCCCAGGATTGTCACGCAGGTGCCTCTTGCCAATTTTTGTTCTGCGCGCCGAGGGCATTTATTGCCTCCGAGAGCTTCCGTGGACATGCCGGGTGCATCCCGAATGCATTATTTTTCATCTGCAGGGTGTCAACCTCGCAAAGATTTGATTTTATGCCATCGGCAGCAAAATGAGAGGTATAAGCGTTATGCCAAGGTCTCGACCTCGGCATAACGCTACGGAGTGGCATGGAATGCTTTGGTTGGGGCTTCGGAGAATGGTAAAGAAGTCACGGGGGCCAACTTTTTATTTTTCTTCTGCAGAACAAGAAATTTTGCATGGATGTTTTCATACTTACAGGATTTGTTTCTAGAGGAGTAAGGTCCAAAATGTAATTTGAGATTTTGTTTCCTGGTAATACTTTGCGAGGCACACTGCATTAACATAAAAACTACCGAGTTGGTGATGCAAAATCTCACATTACATATTGTTTCCTTGCGCTAATATATTAAATATCTCGTTTGACATTTATACTTTTGAAAAGATAATTTTTTTTAGCTACATTGTGCTATGCTTCGGTACACCTCATAAATAAATTTGTGGCTAAAAATTTGTTTTTATTGAGACCACCTCATAAAAGTTTTTTTTCCTGTGGTAAGGAAAGAGTTAACGTGCATCAAGCGGTACTGATGCACGACTGCACACCGGTACAATGTTCGTTTGGATTGAAACAGGCAGGGGTGGAGATTGAGCACATAATCCCCAAATTCTGCAGCGAAAGCTTCGCTCTGCTGCGCTTGGCCACCGATCCCTGCATGCAAGTAGGTTCTTGAATGCTGAGGCACAAAATCTTTTCTCTGGAGGGGGTAACTAAACTTTGGAACACTGTCTTGGAGAGCTTGTGCACCTGCTAGAATATGACAGTTTCAACATGACATTGTGCCACACTTTGTTAGCTGTAACAAGCAAAAGGTGGCTTCTTTGGACTACCAGCACCTCATGGCTGGTGCCACCTAGGGCACTGCATGTGACTGGTGCAGCAAGACTCACCGTTCCAGGTTGGGCTTCACGTTCGAAAGGTGCTGAATTTGCTCGAGTAATACTCATACTTCTTAGGAACAAGGCCTGTGGATTCACTTACCCGCAGATAAACCCGCGATAGGGAATCACCGCGATCGGCGAAAAAATGGCAGCGACTTACGGGACAGAGATAACGTCTTCACGCGAAATCGCTACCTGCTCAGATTGCCTCTTAACGAAGAATCGAGTTCTTGACTTCATTATTTGTTATGTTTTTTATGCAAACAGAATTATTGGCTGTACGTGTGCTAAGCAGAAAAGTAGATGCAATGGTTTTGTTCATAACAAGGGCGACTTTTAGTACTTGAGCAAATACGGTAAGAATCGAATGAAAGTTGTCAAAAATATTCTAACAGATAAAATAACAATCCAGTATTTTTTCTTTTACACTTAAAAATTGAAAAATAATTTTTATTAAACATTGAATAAATTTTTTTCTTCTGGCGATTGCTTTTCGGGGGTTTTGAATTTCCATGTAAATCTGACAACGCCAATGCCTAAAAGCTTTTGCTAGGAAACCTTCCTGCCTCTCTACAAGGGAGACGCTGATGTGACTTTCAGAACACCATTCAATAAAATGGCTCATTCAGCTGGCTGGTTAGTGTTCTTGTCCCCACTGTTCCAAGGCGCTCTCATCTGAATGCACCATTCGATAGCTGTTGCACGTTGCAGAGGCATGATAGATGACACGAATCGTGTCCTAACCCAAACCGACAATCTCTTGTCGCACTAGGCCATTTTCAATGGGCAAAGAACAAATGGACCAGTGGGACCATGATGAAAACATTGGCCGTTTCTTTGGCATTTCCCAAAGGCGTTCTAAATGCGGAGCATTTACCTCTTTCCTTTACTCCTTTCGCATTCACAGTAAGGAGGCCACTCATCAAGGGCACAGAAAAAAGGTTTTGTGAATATACAAAGCCGTCAAAGTTTCACGTGACACTGCGAAGTTACAGTGCCACGCGACGTCAGGGCCATGAGACGACATGTCACAATACAGTCGCCGACCAATTATTCGGACTTCGCAGGGACTGAAAAAACGTCAGAATAATACAGCAGTCCGAAAAATCAGCAGATTAAAAACTTTCCTTCATTACTTCCAAGTGGGCCTAAAAAAGTCGTAAATAGTGCCTTGTTTCAGGTTACGCCTCCGTTTCCGTTCGGCAACTTTCTGTTAGCTTGAGAATCGCTGCCTTCTTTTCTAGCGTTATGGTCGAGTACTTTCTGTGCTTCTTGACGACACATCGCGGCGGCGGAAGAACAGATGGGACCATGACGTCCAAGCTAGCGCTGTCCGAACGAGATAAGAGGCGCAAAACCACGAGCGCAAAATGGCGGCTGGCGACGCGAAGGAACGGGAACACAAAGCAAAATGACAAAATTGATGATGATGATGACGTGTAGCTAAATGGAAAAAAAGGGCTAGCATAGCGTCACCTAGCGGTAGGACTCAAGAGTACTCAAGTAACGCTGCCAAACCAAGCCAACATAGAATTGCAGCCAACATAGAATTCAAAATGGCCGCTTCTCACTGATCGCTCACGACGATTTTGTCCGAATAATCGAACTTTCGGACTTCAAGCTGTCCGAAACATTGGCCGTGAATATACACTCTTTCTTTGGGGTAAGTCATGGTTCCGCCTTTAGGTCCGAAATATCAAACAAGTCCGAATTATCGGAGTCCGAAAAAACGGTCGGCGACTGTAAGTGATAAAGTCACTTGACATCATGAGACATCACTGTCATGTAATGTCATAACGTTATGTGATGTTATGGTACCGTACAATGTCGTTAGGTCAGACGACGCGTTAATTCAGTGCCATGCAACATCATGACGCGACGCCACGTAATGTCACGTGACCCTGCGACGTCATCGAGGCAACATGCCATGGACACAAAACCCCGACGCCAGCCCTATTGACCCTGCCAGCGCTTATCAAATGTCAAGTAGCTCTGCTGTGAACGCATGCTTGGCGTCCCAGGTTTCGTGGAAGAGAGCTACTATGTGCGCTCAGAACGCCTTCCACAGCCCAGTAGGTAAAGATGCGGCGCCCAGAAGCTGATTGTTGGAAAGGTCAATAAATGCTACGCATTGAGAAAGGAGAAATTGCCTCCCGTCCCTTAGATGGCATGGGGCTATGCAGCACGTGGCACCCCCCCCCAGGACAGCCGACCCACCGTGCACGTTGGAGGGCTGGGACGCCAGGAGCACGGGCAGCCGCGTCTCCGCCAGAGAGGTCAGCTGCGAGCGCCCCGGGAGCAGCTCCAGGGTCGCCACCGGATGGACCAACACCTGGGACACACGGGCGCTCTCAGAGCGGCCACACGCCCCATGAGGGCAACCCCACTATGCGTAGGTTGAAGGGGCGCTAAAACTGGCTTTCGAGGAAGTCTATTTACAAATAACCCTGATCTTCGGGCTCAGTGGTGGAACTGACAAGTGGTGATTTGGAGCAGCTCTCGTAGCAGAGAAAACGGGTTTTGGAGCAGAGATTCCCACTTTCGGAGCAGTTAATTTTCAGCTTTCATGCTAGAAAAGTTTATACCATCTCTTCGAAAGTTAGGCTGTGGAAAAACTGCAGTTGTTGGAGTGTTGGGAGACTATTTAGAGTGTTATACCTACAGGAGATCTGGCTTCTAGATATTTATTTATTTATTGAACAATCATACGCCAGCAATTTTGTAGATGCCTCAATTGACCTATTAGGAGCAACCAATGGCGTCTTCGGTCTGTGTTTGACGTAAAAAGATGTTTTTGGCTACTTTGTAGAGGGTTTGTATCACGGTGACGTAACTGTTACAGTTCGACATCAAACGGACGCTTGTGTTGAATGTGTCCAGCTGGAGCGGAGCACATAGCGAGCTACTCCAAACTGATCACAACGAGTAGCACTAGCTATTCATTGCAATCGGTGTGAGCACTGCTCGCACAAAACCGACAACTTTCGTTATACATGTGCAGATAATGGATTTTGGGTTAGAAGCAAATTCTAAGTGAATAGTGGTTTTGGCCGAATATTTTGAATAGAATATTGAAGAGTTGTTGCGCTTTTCTCCATGCCATTTACTACTGTTATATAATGCTTAAACGAAAATTCATCTGAACTTGTGAAGGTTGTTCCTACACCTAATTGCCAAATCATAGCTCTATTAAATTTAATCTAGCTGTATCTATAGACTGTAGCCTCAGAAAGTCTAGTACCTATACTGGGATGGTAAGTAAACAACAGCGTTGACATAAAACTAAATCTATAAAGGAGCCCAGCCATAGCTAATTGAGGGGATTTATAAATCTTCTTGCTATATAAAAATATTTTCTTCAATTCTGAATTTTAAAAAATAAAAAATTGAACACAGGTTTTTAGGATGCCACTACCAACTACTTAACATATAGTCTTGTGCAAATAGTGGATTTTGAGTTCGAAGCGAATTGGAAGCTGAATAGAGCATTTGGCCGATATTTTCAATTTGAATATCGAATAGTTTTTCCATGCCTTTTACTATTATTGCATAATGCTTACACGAAAACCCAGCTAAGCTTATGAAGATTGTTCCACTTGTTAATTTATAAGCAAAGTTTAATCTATCTATATTTATGAACAGTGAACTCAGAAGGTCTAATGTCTTGGGATGGCAAGTAAACGAAAGATTTGACATAAAATGAATCCTATAGAGATGGTCAACTATACCGAGTTGAAAGAATTTACAAATATTGCTATAAAATTTTTTTTTCTTTAATCTCAAGTTAAAAAAGAATGAATCCAGCATGATGAACGCAGGTTGTAAGGGCATCTCTGCCTAACACATACTTTTGCATAACAGTCAGTTTAATATTGATACTTTTACTACAATGTAGATATACAGTGCAACCCACTTATAACAATGAGAAAACTCGAAATTTCAATTGTTATAACCGAGCTATTTTTGTACTTGGACTAAAAACTGATCCTTTCCAGTCTAGAAACTTTAGAAACTGATTGTTATAAGCGGTACATTGTTATATGTGGTATCATTGTAAGTGGGTTGCACTGTACAAGTTCACAAAGTTTCCATTTATTTTCAAATACAGCTGGCACACGTGCGCCATCCTGCTCGTTGAGTGCGCTTCTACCGAAAGCACTGATGTAATGCAGAGAAGCAACACCCGCGGAGCTCGCTTCTGCGGGTATTGCTTCTCCGCACTGCATCGGTGTTGGAAAGAAGCACACTCAATGGGACTAACCCGCTGCAAACCAACACTTCGGAAAACGCGAATAATGCAGTTCTTCTCGAAGCGAATATCCAATACAGTTGAGTCTCATTAATTCAAAATCTCTTAATTCAAACTTGCGGATAATTCAAACCAACGTACAGGTCCCATCCTATGCGTCTCTATGGGAAGAAACTCCTGATAATTCAAACTTTGCTTTATTCAAACAAATTTTCGGCCCCCTCGAGTTTGTATTAATGAGAGTCGACTGTAGTGCATTATTCCAAATTCTGAATATTCGCACAACCCTAAACATATACCTTTGCACAGTTAAATTTTTGAAGATTTTACTACAAATATTAACAATCACAAAGTTTCCTGTTTTTTGTTTCTTTTTAAGACACCAGGCGCACGCGTGCACCATGCTAGTTTGAAGGTGTGTTTTTCCTCAAACGCGCGGCTGCGCTGCGGCGAAGCGAGTTAGGTAGATCGCTGTGTCAGCTCCACAGCGTATTGCTTCTCCGCAGTGCACCTGTGCTTGAGGAGAAGTGCTTTCAAGGGGGACAACCCAGCACGATCAAGACTTCAAAAAGTATGAATGTTGCAGTTTGTTTGGAAGCGAATATCAAATAAAGTACTATTTGGAACTACTATTATAAAATTAAGATATTCGCGCAGCCCTAGTCTTTGCACATAGTACATAGGCATAAAACCAAATACACCATCTTTCCGAGGGGAATCCATGGGGTGATGCGGAGCATCGTGTTGGTTCGGAGGAAAGAGTCAGTTGAGTGCTGACGTCGAGAGATGGCGCCACCGACTGCCCTAGCGTTACCCCCTAAGCGCGAGCCTTCGGCTGCGGCTCGCGGCAAATAAACTTGGAACGCTCGCCGTTCGCAGTTTATTCTTTTTTCACACTTGAAGGAGAGGAGACTAGGGGAGGAGAGTTGCGCGTGAGCGCGCGGTGTGAGAAGCGAATGCACGCGCGTAACGTGCAGCTGTTGGAGAGAGGGAAGGAGGAGAGTAACGCGCAGATGTTGGAGAGAGGGAAGGAGTGAGTGTTGCGCTGTGCGTAGTGTGAGTGCGGACTACAAGGCCGCGGGACATAAACTCCGAGCAAGAGATGCTCCACATCTAAAACTACTTTCTTAATTTTCAGTTTCATCGCCAAGAATGCCACGTGCCAGACACTTTCAGTTTCCTTTTCGGGAACAGCTTATTTCAGCGCAGATATGGTACAAATTGTGCACAAATACAGCCTTTGGAGCAACATGTAGCAGGTTATTCTGCTCTGACGCAGTTTGGCACGATTGGCGAAGCAGTTCCACCACTGCGGGCTCTAGGCATTCTCAAGAACCTAAGATTAGATTGATACAAGTTTTATTTCATATCAAAGTGTTCGCGACACGACCGTTTTTCTGCGTTTCAGCGCAGAAACCAGAGGGTGTTGTCGGATATGCGACGGCCAATCGCGAGTGATCGCCTCCCGCGCGCAAATCACACACATTCGGAAATCGGTTCGCCGTTGCCCGGCCCCTTGCCATGCAGGAAGCGATGGCTCGCGATTGGCACAAGCATGTCAGACGGCGCCTTCTGGTTTTTGCGCCAAATCGCTGTAAAACGGCCGTGTTGCGAACCTTAATTCTGTTTTAATGGGAATATCGAACATATAGCAATCTAATATTGGGTAGTTCTTAGAATGCTCAGAGGCCGTAAACTGAGGTATGTGGCCAGCACAGACAATCTCAGAAACCACTTTAGTGCCCCTAAGGGGAATACTACCCAGAAAAATTCTTGCAAAAAAGTTGATTGTGAAAAAATGCCATATTTACATCCACCAACATCTAGAGAGTATTCCCACAAAGTTTTGTTAGTTTACACTGCATGCACAGGGGTGAGACAGGTGAAACAGGTTTTGCAGCAATTTTTGGAGCAGAAAAATCTGGATTTTGGAGCAGCTTAGGAGCACAAAATTATCGTTTTTGGAGCAGCAGTTTTATGCATTTTGGAGCAACTTCGAAGCACAAAACTCTACAGTTTGGAGCAGATTAAGAGCAGAAAATGTTAGAGCAGCTTATCAGCAATTTAAATAAAAAAATCTGATATAATTACCATGAATCAGATTTTTCTCTTTTAATCATTATTTTTGTCCACCTGGTTCCAATAAATCATCAGTGCCGATACGCACCAAAATAAAACATAAAAGAGAAAAAAAAAAAAGGCAAACACGAGTTTTATGTGCATATAGATGAGGACAAGAAACACAGGCTTGCTGCATAGTTAGGTGGGCACCAGGTACCTCAAGCTTATGCGAACTGGTGCCAAAGCGCAATTGTAGTACAAAAACTTTTTAAAGCGGTGATTCGAGAGCGTGAACAGGGGAGCACGGTTTATAACCAGACATTGATCGGACGCTCGTGAGAAAGCACGTGCAGAGATAGAAAAAACTCCCCAGAAAAATGAGTCGGAAGGTAAATAGTGAATTAATAAAAAGAAATGTGCGGTGGCTTAGCCTCGGCTATGACAGGATATACGTAGCGTGATCTTCTGCACACACAATGAGAGGCGCCATCAAGAAGCTCCGGTGCAGCGTAAGACTTGGCTACTGCTGCGAACGGAGGCGGACAGCTGGGCACGCGGCGGCGCCAGTGCGTCTGCCGCGGCTATGACGTCACTCCTCTGGAATGCGCAAACCGGTGAGGCGCGCTTACGGCAGCAGCGGAGCGCGCAGCGGTGGCGGCTCTGGCGCGCTCAGCTGTGCGCCGTGTGACGTCACTGCTCCTCGCGCTTGCGCAGCACGGCTCTTGGGGAGCCACGCGAAACTGCTCAACCTCGGCCAGTGTAGCTCACGCTACAAAGAGTATGAGCACCACATGCAGGCTAAATACGGGTGTGTGACCGATTCTTTCGACTGTTCACGCACTGGCAGCACGTGTCTGATAACCAAAAGTACCTACGGCGACGGTGCCGTCCCATTTTGACGAGATTACAGACACAAATGAACAATTACACCACGGGAGGCACTCAATAGCACTTTTAAGAAAAGGTTTACTCTCAAAACGAAAGAAATACTTAGGTTTGCTCATCTTGGATAGCTTGTGCGTCGTACCTCCCGCTGCCTGACAGCGAGACCGCGTGACAGCACCCGGTTAGCATGCAGTCACAAATGACAGCGGAGAGTAGTAGGAAAATCGGGAAAAGACCACGTATCATAGGTATAGAAGGGTACTACAGCTGAATTCTTCGAATCTAACAATTGCTTGCACCTCCCTGTACCCGTGTCATGTACTTTACTACAACGAGATTGAACGTTGACAACCAAGCTCTCGTTTCCCGCTAAATCAAGCGTCGCCGCAAACCTTTTTTAGTTTTTTAGTTTCTTTGGCGCAGTGTGGTGCAATTTCGATAGATTTCGCGTTTTTGGCGCAACTAGGTGCAGAAAATCGGGTTTGTATCAAAATGGCGCAATCGGCGCAGATGTCACACCCCTGTGCACAGTTAATTTGTTATAAATTATATTCGGTCCACCGATGCTAAAGAAAAGGTAGGGTTGGAGCATTTTTTAATGTAGTTTTCTCCGTTCCTCTTTTCGGCATAAATATCACTTAAAAAAAAAAAACTATCATTTTTCTATTATACAATAGAAAAATAGTTCTTAGGTGGTTTTCTGGGATAGAATTTTGTGAGGAACATGCCTGGCTGGTTAGTTTTTCTAATTTAACATACTTTTATGCTAAAAACTACATTTGAAAAGAAGCGCGGACAAAAAAGAAACTTAATCTTCTTATGAAGTTATACTTATGAAAAACAATGGCAATATAGCAAAATAACTAGCTGGGTATGTGTTATGGGTATTCCTATGACTATATTACACAAAAATCACAAATTTCTGTTTTATTTTAAAACAATAGTTTTCCCAAGCGAACACACTGACTTCCATATTGTAACATTCATAGCAAGTTAGTTTAAGAATTTACATAGGACAATGAAATTTGGTAGTGATGGTCTTGCCACTCATATAAACTCCCACTGCAAATTTGATTGAAATCAAGCAAGAGGTACAGAAGTTTACTGTTCTGAGTAGTGTCCCCCCAAAGTTGTGGCTTCTAAAACTTGGTTTTTAGGGACAAAGGGGCTCTCCGAGTATCCTCGTGGGTTCCTCGAGAGCCCCCCAGATTTCCTCGACCGTCCCTGGCCTCAAGTGAGGTGGCGTTTCCCCGATTCAAGCTCTATTTCAGCAGATGTGAGCCATCCATTGATGCATAACTCATGAGCCAAGCAACCTCTAGCATACCCTTCTGTTATATACAAGGTCTGTAGGCTTCTGCAGTGCTTCACTGATCCATACCAAAACGGGCTCCTCGGGCTTCCAGTCAGGCAGGATAGGGGCTCTTTGAGATCTAAAAGTTTGATTACTGCTGCGTTTAGCAATGCGCTTGCCCGAGTCTAGAACGACCAGTTTTTGTAGAAGGTGCTGGGCACATCTGAATTAATCTGGGCACCTTTGAATTAATCTTAGCACAGAGCATGTGAGGCTATAAGCCCTCTGCACTTTCCCCTTTAGTAGAGTGAACGCTGGAAAAGAGACGACTACAGAGGAGTAAACTACCAACTACAGTGAGCAGAGAGCTTCATGGGAGGAGCTATCCTAAACCTGCAACATAGTCGATGAAAGCAAAATTGGTACGCACGACCGAAAAAAGGGAAGGGAGTCCAGGATGCAATAGTTATGCCACAAGACACACTAGGAATGATTCCAAGACACGCTTCTGCCTGAAGACTTGGAGACCGAAATAGAGACATACTTCAGAATAGCTCAAACAGGTTTAACAACGCACCGTAATTTTTTTTCTTTTTCCATGAAAAAAATTGTTTTTTGGGGAAAGTTTATTTTGTGACATGCATGTCCTATCCAGCAACTTTAAAAAATATTTAAGAATGTCTCGATTTTATCTGACACGCTCTGAGACGCACAAAATGTGTTGAAAACAAGCTGGGCACATATACAGTGTGCGTAATGTCATGGTCACGTGACCGTGATGTCATGAGACGTCCTGTTGTCATGTGACCTCATAACACAAGTCACGTGACGTGTTGTCATGTGACCTCATAACTAACAGTCACATGACCTCATGGCATCACATGACTTCGCCGAGTCACGTGATGCCATAATGTCAGGTAACATCAGTCACCCAACATTACGGTGCCACTTGACACCCTGACATTGAGGCTATGTAAGCACTAAGTTGCCTATAGGGCTAGTATAGTTTACGTGACATTGACCTCTGTGTCTATTGAACCTAACGTGTCGCTTTTCTCACAAAACCCAGCCCTCTAACACTTTCTGCGTTGAAGTGTCTATCGAGATTTCAGACTCCCTCTAAATGCCAAAAAACGTTGTGCACTTCACTCCTCTACCAAATCATCCGTTGCCCGGGGCAGCACCGTGGGTGCCAGAAGGGTGTGCTCCCACCTGTAGGGTGCTGTGCAGCTGCGGAGCGACGGAGTATCGGAGCACGGCGGTGCCTGGCCTCAGGGCCACCGCCACCCCCGAGCCAGGCTCCACTGCCAGCTGGTCCCCCGTCTGGCTCCACACACCGGGGCTCCCCTGCGGTCGTCACCACAGGGTTTGGGCCCCACTCCCACAACAATGCTAGGGCTCAAGACAGCAAGCACAATGGCGTGCCTCCTTGGGACAATAGTTTCAGAAGGCTGTTATAAGATTGTGTTACAAGATTGACTCTTCAGAATTCTAGATGGAGAGGGCGGCTACAAGATTGTGGCATTCCGATCTAGAGTCTTCAGAACCCTAGTTTCAGAGGTCTGCTATAAGATTGTGTTGTCACAACATTGGCGTTACAAGATCTCTTTAGAACCCTAGTTTCAAAGGGCTGTTTTAACATTGTATTGTCAGAAGATCAACTCTTCAGAATAATTAAGTTTCCATGTTTTCGCGTTAATCTGAAAAACTCTGAAAAACACCTGCCGGTAAGATAGTGGTCAATTTGGAGTTATCTGATAAACTCTGAAGTGATCTGTGTGACGTCACTTCCGCGACCAAGTTTACGTGACATCGACCTTCCAACTTTGCGCCCTCTGAAGTACTCAAAAAGACGTAGTTCTCAGTCAAAAGATGACAGCCCAGTTTGGAGGGGTAGGAGCAAACCGAAACTGAAACCACACAGGTTATACAGAGTATACTTGGGTGTGGCACTCAAAGGGTTAAGGCTAGTTCACACACCTGCAATTTCTTACGACCATATGCCTTAAAAAGGCTCGCAGTACACCTAAGCACTTTTTATGAGTTGTAAGTACGAAAGCATGCATGCCGCTTTACGCTCTCTTATTCCGTCTCTGTGGCGTAGTTGCGTCGATGGTCAAGCGCGCGCGCTCTCCTCGGTTTGCTGACCTTGGGCGTGGAGCGGTGGAACCGCGCCGACACGCAGCGCCATGGGGTGGCGGTCGTTGAAACTGGCGCGCAGCGGCCAATGGGAGCCTTGTTTCTTGAAACTATGACGCGCGCTAGCCAATGGGGTAAAGCCGAAATCCATCAGCTTCACTCCGCTCCTTTGGGATTGGGGAAACTAGGTGCCGTGTGGCTGGGCTTTTCGCGTGGTTTCAAAACTGGGAGCTGGCTTCACTTGGAGAAAGGGAGTTTAGGCGCCGTATGGCGCAGCTTCAAAGCTGACGACGTCGGCTCTCTCCATGGGACAGTTAATGCTTTCGCATCAAAACTCCCAAGATCTCTTACGACGGGAGAATAGATTGGCACGATCTATCGAGTAGCTGTGGAACACTCGGCATATCCGTATATTTTCTACTTTTGTCGCGTGCCTTTTTCTTTTGTCTCAAAAAGCTTTTGACAATGTTTTAAACGACCCCTTTACATAGATAGCTTGTACATTTGACCACGCAAATACCGCAAAAGCTTCGCTCCAATGACATGCAGTTCTAGGGTCCCCTCATAGATGGCGCCAGCGTGCTGTCTCGTGAGAGATCCCAAGAGCTCGGTCCAGTAGAAAATGCAAATATGTCAACGGGCCTTTAAGAAAAGATTTGCAGACGGGTTGTCGAGGCAGTCGAAGCAAACAACGTATGGAGCGAGCTCATACCGTTGGCCGCCTGGAGTGGCGTCTGGAAGCAGACGACGTCGCCCACACTGATGCGATCGGGCCGGGGTTCCAGGGCAGGCCCCGTGCGCAGGGACACGAACGTCTGTAGCCGCGCATCGTCCCGGTCCCACAGGCGAAGCACTGTGCGGCCGGCGGCCACGCAATGAAGCGCCAGACTCCCGTTGGCCGCACCCTCGGACACCCGCACCAAGTCGCGCCTAAGGAGGTACGATTGAACATGGTTGACCGAAAGTGTTTATTCAGTGGGTTTTTAGATGCCTAACATTTATGGGCCCAGCCCCTGGCACATTCGAGTTAGAGTCTGGGATGTAGCCTCAATAGTGTTCTGCGCAGAGCGTGCAGTTGCCAATTGCATGCTCCACATGCAGTCGGCGACTGTTCTTGGAGCGGGACTCTCCTTGGTGTGCGATCGGCGGCGGAAAGGCACCCTAGTACATGTATTACAAGAGGCATTCGAGATCCAGGGTCTCCCCTTTTTAAAGCGGTAACTTAATAGGACCAAAAACACCTCAGGAGCCGCACAAGCACAAAATGTGTATCGTAAAATACCTGGAGTGCCCACACCACTTTTACTGAAAACTGGGTTAAGCTAGACACGGGTTCTTGTCCGGTCAAATCGGGCACCTAACGTATAATTTTCAAAATTCCCAAGTTTCGAAACTGTTAGTAGTGGGCGCCTCTGCAGTATTTTTTCGGTAGGTCAGTCAGCCCTTAACCACTAAACAATCGAGAAAAAAACGGCAACCGGTGCCAGGGATTGAACCCCGGTCACCAGTGTGGAAGCCGAGTGCGCTGCTGACTGAGCTACAGACCGAGCACGCAGGAACAAGAGGAGCAGAAGCAGGTGGTGTGAGAAAGCATGCGGAGCAGAGAGGGACGGGAAGGGCAAGAAAGAGAGGGGCAGAAACAGGTGTTGTAAAAAGAGTGCGTTGTAAAAGAGTGCAGCGTCACAAAGAGACAATGGTGCGACGTAATCTGTTTCCATACCAAATCCTGCCCAAGACTCCAACTAAGGGCACTACCCACCCTATAAAGCTACTGCATTTAAACGTGTTTGGCAGAATGACCAAACATGAAGCCAATTGTTTTCTCTGGATTATGAGCGGACAGAAAACTACAAAGTATATATCTTAAAATATGCGGAATTACATTGGCAGTGAGCGCAAAGCAAAGCAACATTGTTATGAAGTCATCAAACGATTGCGGAACAACCAGGTCTCAATATGTTTCAGACACTAGAAATGGCAACAATGACCTCCAATGTTACCCTGACCCACTGAATCCCTAAGGGCATGAAAGTGACGGCTTCATCCTCCATCACAACAGTGGCCCGGCTCATCGAGTGGCACGTGTTAGAAACTTTCTGGCCTCCCAAACAGAAACCCCAAAAGTCAAGAACAGGCAAATCTAATTCAAACAGATCGAAAGAAGTTGACACAACCAAACGACATATTTTGCATCGGTTGGTTTTATGCAAAATACTAAAACTAGTTAATTATTTTTTTTTTCAATATATTTAGTAGGTTTTACTTTTCCCAACAACAGCTACAGCCTAAAGAAGTCATCACTTTTCTAAAAGTGAGACTTTTTAGGAGGTTGTCATTTTTTCAAGAGTTTCACCCCGTAGAAGGTTCCCACTTAGTATTTTATGGCAGCAGCCATTAGCGCTCCTTTCAAGCCAAATCTGGCGGCATTCGTACACAAAAACGACGCGATTGCGGGGAGAGAGCGACAGCGCTGGCTCTATCACTGTCGCCCTCGCACGATCACATCACCTATGGCAAGACATGCAATCGGGCTACTGCCCCTTCTATCTTTTCTCCCCATCGCCATAGCTGCTTGGGGGTTCTTGAAGGTTTTCTATAGAGACACTACGACCCCAATTCACCAAACAAGTGCCAAAGTTAAGCTTCACTGCCAGTACAGTAAACCCCCGTTAACTCTAACACGGATATCTCGAAAGATCGGTTAAGTTGAAACTTTTGTGCGTTGCGAAATGAATCCCCATTGGCACCATGTATTTTGACATTGCTTATCTCGAAAAGTTTCCGGGACGGGCATCGGATATCTCGAAACTTTGCCTGCAAAAATAAAAAAATATTCCTGAAAGGACACTGAGGCCGAAGGAGAAAGTTTATCTCCATCGCGGACGAAGCGACCGCGACCTAAAAATAACGCTAACAAAGAGAGAGAGAGAGAGAGAGAGAGGGCCTTCGGAGAAAAATAAACAAAAGAAGGAAGCGCCGCGAACACGTTCCGGGTGCACAGAACGCGACGAGCGTTCAAGGACGTTTGTTTTCTTGCTTTTTGCTTTCTCCCCATCTCCCGCGACTTTTCTTTCTCTCTTTTCTCTACGCTTGTGCTGGCTTGTGGCGTTCTATCGGCTCTCCCGATCTCGTGGTCGCCGTAGTCGCCACGCCGCCAAGCCGTTGTCACGTCGCCTTCGTTCAACCCCGTCCACAGCCGCCTCCCATCTCGTTTCGACAGCGTCACCGCAGTGGCAGTGTCGTCCGTTTGTTTGCTGCCACATCGTGGCCACCGCGAAGATGACAGAGCCAAGGCAGTGCAAATCGTTGACGTTGGAGCGGAAAGTGGCCCTCATCAAAGAAGTTGAAAAGGGGGTCGGACAAAGTCAAGCATCGCCAAGGAATTCGGCATTCCCTTGTCAACGCTCTCGACAATCGTCAAGAACAAGGACAAAGTCTTCGAAGGATTTCAGCAAAGCTTTTCAAGCAAAAGAAAGAGGCAGCGTGACTCCAAGTTTCCCGACGTCGAAGCAGCGGTCCTACAATGGCTACAGAACGTCCGCGCGGCCAACCTTCCAGTGAGCGGTCCAATGATAATGGAGAAGGCAGATGCCCTGGCCCTGCAAATGGGCTACACGAACTTCAGCTGCAGCAAGGGCTGGTTCGATCGCTTCAGGAAGCGAAACAACGTGTCGTCCATGCCGATACACGGTGAAAGCGGCACGGTTGACAGAGTGGCTGTGGATAACTGGCGCAACCACCGACTCGTCGAGCTGCAGGAGCACTACCGCGACAAGGACATCTTTAATCTAGATGAAGCCGCCCTTTTCTATAAGATGCTACCCAGCCGCACCTTTACACCAAAAGGAGAAGCATGCACAGGAGCCAAGCAGCGCAAGGACAGGATCACTATTCTTTTCGGAGCTAACGCTACGGGTGAAGAGAAGCTGCCCCTTCTGCTTATCGGGAAAGCCCAAGAACCCGTGTGCTTCCGCCATGCTCGCTTGCCAAAGGGGGTGATCTACCAAGCGAACAAGACGGCATGGATGATGGCGGCGCTCTTTGAGGAATATGTGCGTGCGCTGGACCGCAAACTAGCAAAGGAGAAGCGCAAAGTACTTTTCATTGTGGACAACTGCCCAGGACATGGGAAAATCGACAACCTCGAGGCGATACAGTTGGAGTTCCTGCCCCCGAACATGACCTCTGTTCTCCAGCCAATGGATCAAGGAGTTATCGAAATAACTCGAAAGCTGTATAGAAAAAGCCTCCTCCGACGAATTTTGTTGTCCTACGAGACCGGAAAGGGGTACGAAGTCGACCTCCTAGGTGCGGTTCACCTCATCGAGCACTCCTGGAAACAAGTCATGCCAGTGTCGATTGCGAACTGCTTCAGGCATGCGGGGTTCTCTCGCACCCCAAGCCCGCCGGAAACACAGGCTACGCCGGAGTTCAATGACTGTGATGAACTCTGTGAGGAAGTGCGCCGTCTTACCGGTTGTGCGGACAACGAAGCGGACGGCGACGTCAACTTTGAGGAGTACGCTTTGTACGAGAGAGATGTCCCAGTGACTGGCAACATGACCGATGCTGAAATTATCCAGGCAGCTTTGGGCAACGTGGACGACGAAGAGGAGGGCGATGAACCACCTCGAGAGATCCCGACGTCGGCCGAGACGCGGAACTTGCTGCGTCTACTCCGGAACAAGGTCGAGTGCAGCGGCGGTGAGGAACGACTGATGCGATCCTTGAAGGTGCTCGAAGATGCTCTTCTGGCACCGAATGTGAACGCAAAGCAAACGGATATCGCGAACGTTTTTCAGTGCCCAATAAGTGAGTGGAAGAAATAAAATGTTAAGCCGTGCAGTTACCTGCTCGCCGTTTTTATTGCAAAGGCGCATCACAACAGCTCACAGCTCCATGACGCTCCCATTGCATGTAACAGGTACGCTTGTTTCTAATTCATTTTTTCTCGTTTTAGTAAGTGATTTCTTGCTTAAAAACGAAGCTGTGATTGGTACGATTTTCGGAAGCGCTAGATTTTCGAAATCCGCGGTCGGTACTTTGAAAATTTCGGTACTCCGCTTATCTCGAAATTTCGCTTATCTCGAAATTTTTGCCGGTTTTTAGGACTTTGAGTTAACGGGGGTTTACTGTAGTTTGGTTGCCATCTAGCATCTTTGGGCCTAAATCACCACTCAAGTGTCAGAGTTGGACTTTCACAGCTATTTCTTCAATTCATGTGGCATCTTTGGTTCAAGTTTGGTGCTTCGGCAATCATGTGGCGAGACAAAGAAAAGCCATAAAAATGCAAAAGAAAAGTACTCTAGCACTAATGCATTGAAGCAAAACCGTATTGGCTAGGATTCCCAAGCTTGTGCCACGTAAAGTGTTCCTCTGACATGCTACCCTGGCCGTCACCTGGACGAGCGGTGAGCCAGGGCGCGTGCCCGTGGCGTGGAAGCGCCGTCCCAGCTCGTCGTGAAGGGACACTGCCAGCGGGCAGCTGAGGCCCAGGGGCAGCGTCGGGCGCGGGAGGGGTTCCTGCCGCACGCCGGGCTCGAGGAGCCCCTGCAGGAACGAGGCTGGCCGCACCTGCGGGAACCACACCTGCTCTGACAGAGACCCGCAACGCGACCGAGAGGCAGTCTTGGGTTTCCAGTCTATCGTTTCGTTCACTTTACCTACTCAAAGACACCTATACTTCCTTTCACCTCAAAAGGTTGGTTCACACACACACTTGTGAATGGTTACAATTAAGTGCATGCATTACTATTTCTAAAATTGACAGTTCCCCTGTTACCATTATGTAGTGATCGGCCGAACTTTTTGCCGAATCGAAAGCTCGGCGCCGAATCTTGCGATTCGGCAGCAGCAAAACTTTTTTAAAGCATTGGTAAAGATTCGACAAAATTACATTGTTACCGGACTTAACGTTGATATTTCGTTTTTTCTGGTGAAAAAGGTTTTATGTTTCTTTTTCCTTATCTTAAATGCAACATGTAATGCATATTGACATAGTTATTACTAAATAAGGTGATATTCTCACAAGGTAATTGTATCAGTGTCGTTTTCGGTGTTTACTGGCAATTTTAGTGACTCCTTGCAGAAGTGGCGTGACAACGAGGTTGGGTAGAAGCAACCGTGGCTAATACCACCTAGAACACAAGGCCTGCGCGTTTCCTCCTCTAAACGTCATCACTAGTAGATCCCCGCAGCGCCCCTAGCTAGCCCGGATGAGCTCCATCGTTCTGCTACATTGCCTGCTTCATTGGTTTGTGTAGCAGATAATGAAGCAGATGCTCACGCCGAGTGTCTGTTGCTATAGCATACGGTGAAGTTAGACGTTCACGTGGAGCGTCAAATGCATGAGTGAAAATGCCTCACTGATGTGCAAAGGGCTGTAAAACCCTTCGATGGATGCTGCACGCTGGCACTGGACGACATTTTTGAGGGCGTTGTTTATACTCCGTTCACTCTTAAAGGGATGCTGAACCGATATTTGAAATCTCATAATTATTGCCCGAGCGGGCTTCACGCGGATGGTACTGTACCTGAAAACGATATTCAATCAGACGGATGGTGCCCGAATTATTGTATTTCTTTGAATTAAGAGCGAATCCTCGGCCGGAAGTCGCCGGTGCGAGCAAGTCCTTCTGAGAGCAGGCGTAGCGGAACTGACGTGCGCATTCTCGGCGCCCCCAGCGCCCCTGGTGCCTCCGGCGCATTCTCCCCGCTCGTTGGTGCTCGCCTTGATTCTTCACTCGGCGGCTGTTCTCAAAGCGGCTGGTACTGGTGTCGCTGGTGTTTTGGAAGTTATGCCGCGGAACTGTTAGTGCTGCTGCTCCTGCTGCTGCTGCGGCTGCTGGAGGCTGCTGCTACTGCTGCTGCCGACGATTTTACACGTCGCCATACTAGTAAAGAGATCGCAAAAGGCAATGCCGAACGCCGACCAGCCGAGGTCGCGGAAATCCAAAATATGGGGCGAGAGCCCGCGTGGTACTAACAATAACAAACGCCACCCGGCTTAGCGCCTGGCTTGGCTTGGCTCCGTCTGTCTTTCGAGGCGAATGAGAATGCGCACGTCACGAAGCGAGCTTTCCACGACGCTCACCAGGGGTCGCGTAAATTGTACTTTTCGTGCTTATTCAATTTTACACGCCTTCTCGCTCAAAACAACGTCATTTAGAAGTAAAGGACATGCTATGTATGCGATTGCGTACCAAGAATTTCCACCCAAAATTTCGGTTCAGCATCCCTTTAAGCAGAGAATGTGCAGCCATGGCCACGAGCATGAGAGCTTCGGGAGGTCGTTGCTTTGAAGCATTCTTCCACAGAACGACGCGCGCGCTAGAAATGCACCCTCTCAAAGCCAGGAGCGCGTGCTAGCTCGCTGCTCCTGGTTGAGGGAGTGTTCGCATGCACGCTGCAAATGAACTGGAAGCCCGCTATCAGCTCACGCTCAGCAGTCGCGCACACAGCTGTGGCCACCAGTGAAGGCGACATTGTTGGTCTTGTTTAAAAATTTATTCCATCTTACTCCAGGTTAAAGGTTTTGTACCTTGGCGTTTCTAAAACCTACCCGCGTCCACTGTTTTTCGATCTGTGTTGTCACGTGACACGACCTCGCCGGAGTAACTCTGATACATTTGGAGTAAAGTTTGGAACACAGTCGTCATGACGCGGCCCCTACTCTCATCAAGATTCAGCCTGTTTTGCCGCTTGGGGCGGGGTCGGGATCTACTAACGAAACGTCATGCGCAGGCCTTGTCTTCTAGGTGGTATTGGCGTGGCGGAGTCAGGAATCACGCTACGAGAGTTTTGGTTTTGAGGCATCAGCGCAAGCCTGCATGTGTGTGTAACATCAACCTCCTTGGTGTACATTGTTAAAAAATGAAGGGGCAATAACGCTGCGTTCTTGCTTTCTCTGGGAGTCACCGTTCTGTGCGCGAAAACAAATGCAACGGTTTCTGAGCCTTCACCAGAAGAGATAATCATATTATTGTAAATATGCATGTTTTTCGATTTGAGGCACTTGACGTCAGCTTCGCATGAAAGTGTGAGTCCCATAATCGCAACGTCTCGTTTTTAACCTTTAAAATGCCAGTTTCTGGTGTTAGGACACACTAACGTTTAGGAAGATAGGGAGAGTTAGGAATGTCGGATGTGCAATGTCTGCAGATACATGAAAATCGCGAAATAACACTAATTGAAAAAGCAATATTATTTTGTTTTGAAACACACTACTCCTGAGCCGAAAACAGAATTGTTAGAATTGCAAGGAGTGCTTCACAGTAATTGTCGGCCAATGTTTTAACTACTTCGTTGCATCACTGGAAAGGTCAAATGAATAACCCGCTATCCAGAATGCACCGCATCATTTAGCACTTGCGCAGTGGGCTGCGTAAATTACTGGTCGATCTCCTATTCTCGAGGCAGAAAATATTGAAGAGAACCACACTCGCTCAGAAACGCACAGTTACCGTGTTGCCTACTCCACACCCGCCGTAACCGTTGGTTGTAGCACACTGCACGATGGTAACCGCACAACTGCACAACCGCCTCCCCCCTCTCTCTCCCTCCCTCCCTCCCCCTCCCTCCCCTCCCCCCTCCTCCCCCCCCCCCCCCCCCCTAGTCCACTCACCTCCACGGGGGTCAGGATCCTGTGCACGAGGCCAAAGGGCTCAGCGAGCGACACGTTGAGGACGGCCGATCCCGTGTGCGCTCCGGATACAAGCAGGGGCCCCTCCTCCAGCCGGAGCGAGGCGTGCTCCGGCCGCTCCAGGGCATAGGGCCACGCTGCCCTCACGGTCCCTGCACATAGCACACCTTCTCAACACCTTTCCAACCTGAGAGACTAGTGCGCAAGTCTCAGCATCACTATGGTGCCTGGAGACCGTCTCCGACTGCCGCATCTACAACCTCGTAAAAGGCGGTTCTCAATCTCCCGCCAGATGACGCCGTGGAAGCGGCGGCACGGCAGCGGTGGCGAATGTGGCAGGCACCCAACTGTTCTGCTCCGGGCCACTTTCCAGCTTGACGCTCCACGCAACCCTCGGCAGCCATGAGTTGGGGCCATGCTACGACGACGGCAACGCTGGCGTTCTCGCTCGTGCTTTTGCTGGTGTTTCTACAACTGACCGCCAAATCTGTGACATCTGGACGGAGCGACACGGAGGCCCCCGTGAAACAATGTTTTGCTACTTCGGAACCACTTTTCATGCATGGGCAGGAGAAGGTGGTGAAGGTACGGTCGAAGACGCTTTCCAGGCACCTTACATTTCCTAGAGGAGCCCAACGCGGGGCACAGATTGGGCGAGTCTGTTTGACGGTGCACTTTAAAGAACACATGTCGAGCGAAAGGACGACCTCGGACCTGGAGGACTTGAGGGGCAGGCTTGGCGTGAGGGGTCAGCAGTATGGGGCCGGTGCCGGGCAGCGCTGGGGTTCACCAGCTCCAGGCTGGGCAGGATCTGCAGGTGAGGGAGGGGCGGTAAAGGGGGGGTCCAGACCTCCCACAAACCTCGACGCCAGGCAGGTGCACCGAAACTGAAGGCGGCTCCGGCGGCGGCCCAAGTGCAAAATATGACCCTGCGTGCGAGTAGAAATTGCCTCTGACATTTATCCAAGGTGTTTTTAATGTGTAGCATTTGTAGGCCTCCTCGCCCTGCTCCTTTGCAGGGGGACTAGGAAGCCACTCGAGGAAATACCGCAAGGGTTCCGTGAATATATAATGTTGTCAGGGGACGTCACCACTGCCATGTAACACCCCAACGTCATTTCACATTGCGACGTTGCTGCACAGCATCATGCGACGTCACAGGATGCATAGTATCATGCGACGTTGCAATGTAACATGACGTCATGAGGCCACATGCTACGGACAAGAATTTCCCAAGCCTGACCGTGTGAATGCTATGCATTGTTAAAAAATTAGCAGTCCTGGCGTGATTCCCCATTCCAGTCAGCGATACAGTGAAATCTCGGTATAACGAACTTCAGGGGCCGCCGAAAATTGTTCGTTATTCTGAAAGGTCGTAATAATGAAAACAGCGAAATTAACCATAATTACTTATTTTCCAATGATTTAAACGTCCTACCTTTACAACTGTGTGTCCTTGAACTCGTTTTTCACAAAGATGCACAAGTCAACATCAGACAAAGCACATTTATTTAAAGTAGTCGGTGATTTTTTTTTTCTTTTTTGATGCGTGCAGCACAAAGAACAAAATGCAATAAACACTCAAAAAAGCCCCGTGTGACAAGGCTGAGAGCACATGCAGAAGTGAGAAACAAAGATGACAAAGATAAACCTCGATGCATCGCCGGCGACGCAGCCAGTGCGGGTGCCACCGTAGACTGGCGTGTTTCATAAAAGCCGTCAACGAGAGAAAGAAAATCGTCAACGCAAAAGAATTGCGTTCTCCAAAAAAAAAGAAGAAAAAGCAAAAAAAAAAGTTCCCTCCAGCCTCGTTTTTTTCCCCCACTTTCTCAGATTTTTTGCGCACGTGCTCCCAGCCTCTTTCTCGCCCTTACCCTCGCCTCTGCGCCGTCTGCGCTGGTAAAACCCATCGCTCGTTTCAACAACAACAACAACAACAAAAAAAATTACACCATCTTCCCGAGGGGAACTATGGGGCGATGCGGAGCATCGTGTCGGTTCCGAGGAAAGAGTCAGTTGCGTGCTGACGTCGAGAGATGGCGCCACCGACTGCCCTAGCGTAACCCCCTACGCGAGCCTGTGTCGCGGCTCGCGGCAGAGAAACTTAAAACGCTTGCCGCTCGCCGTTTATTTTTTTTCACACTTGAAGGAGAGGAGACTGAGGAGGAGAGTTGCGCGTGCGGTGTGAGTAGAAGCAAACGCACGCACAGTGCACGCAGCCGGTAGAGAGAGAGAGAGTGGAGAGAGTAACGCGCAGCTGTTGGAGAGAGGGAAGGAGGAGAGTTGCGCGTGCGTAGTGTGAGTGCGGACTACAAGAGCCACGGGACATAGACCTAGCAAGAGATGCTCCGCATCTAAAAAAAAAAAAAGAAATAGTAGTCCGTCTTCCATTACCTCTCGTGCTGTCTCGTTTTCAACGGAGCGAGCTGCAACCTGCAGGCGTCGCTCGCTGTGTCGTATGCTAGCCGGCGGCTCTGGCTGCCGTGTCAGATTCAGTCAAACCCACATTTCAGAATATGAGTTCGTAGTACCGAGGTGTTGTTAACTTGATGCGGAGCTAAATATAGTGCTCGTTATTCTAAAATGTTCGCTATTCTGAAGTACGTTCTAGTGAAATAATTTTGCATTACAACCATAGGCAGTCAGCACGGGATTTTTTAGAAGTTTGTTAATCTGAAAAGTTCATTAAAGTGGTGTTCGCTGTACCGAGATTTGACTGTACCTGCGACACGTCACGCCGAAGTCATCGGGCATCGGCGCCGCGCTCACGTGGGGTCTTGACGGAAAAGTCTTAATAAGGTAACCCGGTTTTCACGAGATGCACCTCACTGTTCTTTTGAGAATTAAATAAGAATGACGAAGTTTCTATCGTGATGTTCACAGCCACTGCGTGCCATATATGAACTCGGCATTTTGACCTTGTGGAATACAGTGTAGACTGTGCATATAACGTATGTCACGGGAGTCGCGTAAAATCCGCACTTATAAGCGGTACCGCGTATAACCGAAACATACATTTTTCATGCCTAAAAACATGCCATGCGACAACTAACCTTTGTAAAACAATTTATTTTATGTTAGATGAACCCTTGGGTCATCCAGGCCTTTCCATTTGCTGTGTACACCATAGGCAGACATTCTCCCTTCTTGAAGCAACGCGGTCGTTTGTATTTCTCCGATCATGAAACAAGTCGCCGCTTGTCGGAGCCGTATGTTTGCACAAAACAAAACCGTGACACGTTCCTTTGAGACTTTGCGGGCCGGAACAGGGTTCAGCTCCTCATCATGAGAGTGCGATCGAGAAGCAGCAGGCCTCCCAGCCGTGGCGCTGCTCGCTCGCGCGCATACCTTGGACGTCGGGTTTCGGCTCCTGAGCCCTCCCCTGCCGCAGCAGCTCCCGCAAGCCCTCGCTCACGCAAGGGGGAAAGGGAGGGAGAAGGACGCGATGTGCCGTGCAGTGCTGCGCCATGCCAGCCATGCACCTTGCTCCCTCCCTTCTCTCCTTCGCAGACGCACACGCACAAAAAATGTTTACTTTTGTTTGTTGCTCGCACGCGGTCCAAACAGACGACGTGGAGCAAGTTAGCAAACTGTAAGAAGCGAAACTAGAAACTATCCAGCCTTCGTTTTGCGCGCGCGCGCGTGGTGTAAGAAAGGAGGGGTGGTGCTGCGTCGCTCGAGCGAGGGGGTAAAATCGGAAGGGTGAAAGGCTTGGGGTGGCTCAGTGCATTCAGAGTTGAGCGCACGCGTGCGCAGTATGGTCGCACTCGCTACCTCGCTGCGTAGCCATTCGTCTTTGCCTCTCTCTGCTTCTCCTCGCTTCTTCATGCAACCTCCTTGCCCAACAAGTGCCGCTTTTTTTTTTTTTGTAGTGCTTGTTTTAGAAATTGCGACTATAACCGGTATTTCCTCGCGCGCCTGCATTTAAGCGGTATGTAATTACATGGAGTCGTATGGGAGGCGAACCGGTGGTTGAAAAAGCCCCGTTATACCCGGTCCTGCACTGTAAGCGGTTACGTTGTAAGTGGTCTATACTGTATAGTGGCAATCGTCAGCATCTGTTAACACAACCATCATACGTCTCATCATGTTTCGACCATTAAAATAAAGTTGCATCCCTCAGTGTCGCACCTCAAGCGTACCCACGACATCACTGGAATGGAATCGCCTTCCCGCACCTGTTGCCAGCATAGCCGGGAGTGCCGGATTCAAAGCTGCACTTTGCGAATATTTTTTGGATTTTGGTTGACAGTGTTTTATTTTAACAATGTTCTGTTTTTGGTTTTTATGCTTACCTGCCTAATTACTGCTTGTCTTTGTGTGCAATTAGATGTGTGTGTCCACTTCCCTCTATAATGCCTTCAAGCCCTGTGGGAATAAATAAATAAATAACTTCCCTGCTTGCTGCAAACACTACAAACAAATATAATGCAGCCAGGAGGCCCTCTTTCTCTAACTCGCAAGCACCTCAGGGTGATTTTCGACTTTCATTTCTGGACACTACCACTAGGCATGGAGACGGAACGACACTTCGATAGCACTTTCCAGCCTCAACGACTTTCCCAGCATTAGAGAAGTTGCGACTGCCTAGAGCTGGGCTAGTTGGTTTGACATGCTTCGGAAGGTTTCCAGCTGAACGTAGAGGAAAAAACGGAGCAGTGTGTGTCTCTTTTTTTCTCCCCTTCTTCATTTTTCCCTTTATGCTTCGGCTCGAAACCTTCAGGAACCATTAGAAAAGTTTGTGTGTATGTTTATACAGCCTGAAGTTAGTCTGCCACAATGGGCGACTTGACTCTCAGCTGTAGATGAGCAATTTAGCCACTGCATTACAACTGCTAGGCTGGGGTCTTTAACGTGCACCATGCAGTACAGTCGAGCCCACCTATAACGGCGAATGGTGAATCAATTTCGACGCGCTAAAAGGCCCTGAATGTTGCTTACCGTATTTATTCAAATATAAGTCTACCGTAAAGTTCCGAAAGAACGCCTACCCAAAATGAAGAGATAGATGTTGAAAAACACGGGGTGGGCTATCTTTGGGGATGCCACAGCAAAACTTTATCAAAAACCGGCTACAAACTACATGACGCGAGAAACTGATACCGCAGATCGCGGACATGCAAATTCGCGTGTCCACGATGCGATAAACACGCGGGAACCCGCTACAAACTTGCCTGCCACAGGAACCGATATCGCACGCGCAGATCGCGGACAAAAAGGCAGGAATCCGCTACAAACTCGTATGTTACGGGAACAAATACCGCAGATCGCGAACGCAGCAAAATCATATTTCACGATGCAATATAGTACACGCGGGACCAACTCGCGTGGAATGGATATCGCACACGCAGATT
This sequence comes from Ixodes ricinus, assembly GCA_037355805.1. Taxonomy (NCBI): domain Eukaryota; kingdom Metazoa; phylum Arthropoda; class Arachnida; order Ixodida; family Ixodidae; genus Ixodes; species Ixodes ricinus. The sequence goes on from JAZHYW010043091.1 coordinate 48,111, forward strand.
GCGGACAAAAACGCAGGAATCCTCTATAAACTCGCTTGTCCGACGTGCCGGTACAGGAAATTGCGAGGTTGATGCGATTCCCTTCGGACATTGCGTGACGTCCGACAGAAATCGGGGGTGGGCGATGTTTCGGAATTTTTATGTTACAGATATTTAGCCAGAAAGACGGGATGGGCGACCTCTCGGGGCGGCGTTCTCTCTGAACTTTACGGTACCTTTTTTTCTTTTTTGGAAATGCTGTAAAAAGTTACGGGTTGACCTATAGTTGTGACCAGAAAATTTTGACCTACATTCATGACCAAATTTTGCGACCGCACCGACCGCATAGAACTATCAAGTCACTGAGCCGGCTTCGCCGTAGGGCTGCTTTTAATGCGAAAGCATTAACTGTCCCATGGAGCGAGCCAACGTCATCAATTTGAAGCGCGAAAACAGCACCTAGTTTCCCTGGTCCAAAAGGTCCCATTGCTTGGCGCGCGGCGCCGAGGTTCCCATTGGCCGCTGCGCGCGGCAGTTTCAACGACCGCCGCCAGATGGCGCTGCGTGTCCGTGCCACCAGCATGCCGATGAAATTAACCGCCGCAACCCCATGCCACTACGGGCTCCGCGCCAATTAAAACAGACACGTTGGCGCGCGCTCGGAATCTTCTGCTCGTCTCGCCATCACCAACATGCCGTCACCTCCATCATCCACATCGTCGGCGGTGCTTCTGCTCGTCTCGCCGCTGACGAACATGGCGCCACCTCTAGCATCCACATCGTTGGAGGGACTTCTTGATTCCGCATTCACAACATGTGCTTAGGAGTACTTCCAGCTTTTTGTTTCGGAAAGCGTTTGGTACACGAAAACAACCAAAACAGCAGCAGCCGCCAGCCCACCCCCAAACGCCGCCGGCTGGCCACCCTTCTGATGCAAGGGGGCGAGGAGATTGGACGCGCCACACTTGGCCATGCACTTTGGC